>JAODUO010000701.1:262500-264442 GCA_025642075.2 Ridgeia piscesae
TACTTTCCATGCTACCAACGTCTTGCATATATCAGCACAACTCAGGTGTTATCTGGTAAAACGATATATATATATATATATATATATATATATATATATATATATATATATATATATATATATATATATATATATATATAGTATAATAACATTATGTGTTTTGAGGTTAAAATCATCAAGGGATCCATTGAACTCCATAACATTATGATCAAGCTATACTTGCATGCAGCTTCTAACAAGACCGAAATTACGTGTGCATTGTAATTTGAATATTGGACAAATAGAACGGTCACAAAATATTCGATATTGGCGGATGAGGCCGGGATAACAGCGTCTTCGTGGACTTGTTGTTTGGTGCAGCGCCGAGTTTCTGGATTACGCACTCAACATCGAATTGAAAAAGACATTCAGCTAACGTTCTGCTAAAACAACGTTCGCCACGTATACTAAATTAAATGACCAATCCGGGTTGAGTTACATTCAGTTGCTGCGCCGATTTCTTGAATCACATGGATGTTGTATTACATAAATCAACTCTAATTTCCCGTCACTGTTGAATTAAATAAAAATGTAATTATATATGCCAAATGTTATATAAGATCTCATGTTGATTTTGTTTAAAAAAACTGCTCAGTTTCCTTTACATACTATATTTGTGTTGTAGGTGAGGCGGAGTCCGACCCAGGTAAGGGTAACAGTATTAACCACACGCTTACGCTAACTGTGACCACATCGAGCCCAGTGCTTCGAAATGACACTAAAGAAACAGCAAAGTTTAGTGTGATACTAATACTAATAGACACGAACACGGAATATATTTACGCACACACACACACACACACACACACACACACACACACACACACACACACACACACACACACACACACACACACACACACACACACACACACACACACACACACACACACACACACACACACACACACACACACACACACACACACACACACACACACACACACACACACACACACACACACACACACACACACACACACACACACACACACACACACACACACACACACACACACACACACACACACACACACACACACACACACACACACACACACACACACACACACACACACACACACACACACACACACACACACACACACACACACACACACACACACACACACACACAAAACACACACACACACACACACACACACACACACACACACACACACACACACACACACACACACACACACACACACACACACACACACACACACACACACACACACACACACACACACACACACACACACACACACACACACACACACACACACACACACACACACACACACACATGTATCATTAACATGATTCTCTTTGGAGTAAATTGTCCAGAAGAAACTTTTCTATTTGCCGATCCTAAGGAAGGAAATATCAGTTTCTAATGAAATCGCGCAGCTAAGATAATTAGTTTTCCTGTTGCAGAATATCTGAGACAATCTGCAAGAGGAACACGTTGACGTAGACACACCGCTACCTTGAACGGGTTTATGTTTCCCCAGTCTTGACTCTATTTCAGATGCCAAGTGCGAGGCAGCGAAGGGAAGGTGTCAGAACGTGACGGAGTTCTGCTGTGGCGTGTACAAGAAAGGTGTCTGTGCTGGGGACAAAGACCGCCTATGCTGCATCCCTTGTTGGCTGGAGAGCGCTGTCGATACGATCTGTACCGGCAGCCGACCGTCCAAATCTCTATTCGGACCTTAATTTGTGGATTATGTTTTCCTTTGAAAACTGAAATCCCACAACCCGCAATACGCTTTAAAACCTCTCCGCACGTGTATGCACTGGGTCAATAAACATACTCAAAATATCGACGAGTGAAAGTTGCATGTGCGAGTATTATACTTAATATTGTTTGTTTGACCTAACATTCGTTAGCGTCCTT
>JAODUO010000702.1:0-90000 GCA_025642075.2 Ridgeia piscesae
ATAAAACGAAATCATTATTGTATTGGCCGTAAGCCACAATCACCATCCTTGTTTTTTAGCTAGACCTTGCATGCATGATTTGCCATTTGTTTTAATCCCATTTTGTTTTCATATGCTTCCACCAATCGTGGGATCCCGATTCTGCATTGCTGCAATTTGTGTTTGGTAAAAATTATACTTAATTTAAAAGCGGCTCGGTTGACCTTATTACGCAATATTTTTGCTTGAAAATCACCACTCATGTGAGCTCGCTGTTTTTTACGAACTAATCTTGAACCAGTCTGTGACCCATGGCTTATCAGCCGTATGCCTGTAACAATTTTAGGGAAAAGCATATTTCCATCAGGTTGCAAATAACCGTTTAAAATAAAATATGATCTCACATGAATCAAGCCTAAATGGGGGTTTCCCATTTGATGGCTGAAAAAATTTTG
Organism: Ridgeia piscesae; assembly: GCA_025642075.2. NCBI lineage: Eukaryota > Metazoa > Annelida > Polychaeta > Sabellida > Siboglinidae > Ridgeia > Ridgeia piscesae. Next base: position 435 of record JAODUO010000702.1, read on the forward strand.
GCTTTTTTTTTGGCCCCCATACACCTTACGGTTAACCTGTCACGCATCCGTATCAACTGATTTTTTCCTTTAGGTTTAAGCAAAAATGTTATGGTCCGATGACCCCAGTTGGGAAATAGTAACAGGCGGGGTGTACCCCTCCTCCATATTCGTCCATATTTTGTCTAATTTTGCTGTCCACGTGTTACAACTTAACTACTTGGACAAATCTATAGTGGGTTTTCAAAAGTTTCCCGCAACTGGTTGAAATCGCCAGTTATGATCACACCACTTTTGGGGTTTTTGCATTACAGTGTCAATGTTGGTTTAAATGATCACTATTTTCAAATACTCCGTCTTTGGAGTATAATATAAACATGCTACCAGTACACATGAGAATTTTCGAGGCGTTTTTTTTCATACCTTAAACCCAAATTTCTTTTAAATCATGAACCTCCCATTCAATCTCTTATACATTAAATCATTTCTAATGTAGCAGGCTAACCCCCGGGTCGTCCATGACCCTATCTTTTCTCTCCAAGCAAAACCCTTGCATGGGAAGGCTACTTGAATCCATATAGTCTTTAAACCATGTCTCACTAACACATACAATTGAAACATCATGTGTTGTTACAGTTACATGCAATTCCCCTTTTTTACTGTTCAAAAATCGGCATTTAAAATTTAAATTGGGGAAAGGGAGATCCCCTTTACGTATTTTTTCCGCTGTTGGATTGGAACACAAAACAGCGTTGATCAGTTGATTGTGTAGGTGCTAGTGGTGTTAATATGTTTAAAAATAAAATCGACATATACCTAAGAAAGGCGGGGTATACTTAGATAGATAGGTTGGACTCTCGATAAGCCTAATGGCTTCCTAGTCCACCCCCTCAAAAACCAGGTGGCAATCTTGTTAAATCGTTTTAAATCTTATCTTTTTAAATAAACCCCAATGGGATTTGGGTAAATAAAAACAATGATACACAATGTATTTTTTTAATTGCAACTAGTTTATCCCACGCGTGGCGCAACAGTTCGAGAGTCATCACTGTGGAGTTCCCGTGACCATTAGTTTCAACTATACTCAATATTGGTGTTCCTTGCTACAGTAGCTCCACCTGGGGAAAAGGTTTACAAAAACCAAAATACTTCGCCCCGTAAATTTTTTGTTAATTTTTGGATTTAAAACAAATGTCATCCCAAAAAACCCCCAAAAATTATATTTTAATTTATATTTTTGGTAACCCTATTAGCAGTATTCCGTGATCTATGATCGTGACGCGTCTTTGAATGGTAACAACACCACATTTGTGGCAGGGGATTAATGCAATAAAATAATGACATTGATAACGATAAAGATAACAATAATTACCATGATATAATAAGTTAACTTATTTTGCTCCTAAACAACTGGGAACAAAGTTCAGAGGCACCTCAAGACAAACACGCTGACAGATCCAAAAATTATGATAAACTTTATTCAAAATTATTATCAACATATATGTTTAATTTGAATTAAATTGACGTTCCAACCAGGCGCTGGAGAATAAGTTGAGTATGAAATATGAACCGGAGAAAGGCGAAATGGTGTAGATTTGACGGAAGAGAAAGATGAGTGGAACATCAAGTTGGTGGAAACGGAGACGAAACAAATGCTGTGGAATTTCCTTACTAATTACCGAGGTGGGCGGTCGAGGCAGACTTGAAGCACGGAACAGAAACCACGAAACCATACGAAACACTTGAGCAAGAAAGTCTTGCCCTCCGTACGGTTACTGGGGGAGGGCATGGAGACACAGACGGTAAGGTTACTGGGGGAGGGCATGGAGACACAGACGGTAAAGGGGACTGGGGGAGGGCATTTGGGGACACAGACGGTAAAAGGGGGCTGGGGGAGGGCATGGAGACACAGACGGGAAAAGGGGGCTGGGGAGGGCATGGAGACACGGACGGTAGGGTTACTGGGGGGGGGCATGGAGACCAGACGGGAAAAATTACTGGGGGGGGGCCAGACACGGACGGTGGGTTACTGGGGGAATGGAACACAGACGGTAAAGGGCCCGGGGAGGGCATGGGGGCCACGGGCGGTAAAAGGGTTTCTGGGGGGGGGCATGGAGACACAGACGGTAAGGGGTTTCTGGGGAGGGCATGGAGAAAACGGAGGGTTACTGGGGGGGGGCATGGAGACACGGGCGGTAAAGGGGTTACGGGGGGGGCCTGGGGACACGGACGGTAGGGTTACTGGGGGAGGGCATGGAGACACAGACGGGAAAGGGTACTGGGGGAGGGCATGGAGACACAGACGGGAAAGGGTTTCTGGGGGAGGGCATGGAGACACAGACGGGAAAGGGTACGGGGGGGAAGGGCCCCCTGGGAGGGGGGCAAAAAGGGCGGGAAGGTTACTGGGGGGGGGCATGGAGACACAGACCCGGGAAGGTTACTGGGGGAGGGCATGGAGACACGGACGGTAGGGTTACTGGGGGGGGGGCATGGAGACACAGACGGTAGGGTTACTTGGGGGGGGGCATGGAGACACAGACGGTAGGGTTACTGGGGGAGGGCATGGAGACACAGACGGTAAGGTTACTGGGGGGGGGATGGGGACAGGACGGTAAGGGGTTTCTGGGGGAGGGATGGAGACAAGACGGTAAAAAACTGGGGGGGGGCATGGAGACACAGACTGGGTTACTGGGGGGGGGCAAGGGGACCAGGGTGGGTTACTGGGGGGGGGATGGGGAAAACAGACGGTAAAAAGGGTACTGGGGGAGGGCAGGAACCGAAGGTAAAGGGTTTCTGAGGGGGGGGCATGGAGACACAGACGGTAAGGTTACTGGGGAGGGCATGGAGACACAGACGTTAAAAAAGGGGACTGGGGGGGGGCATGGAGGGGCACAGACGGTAAAAGGGGGCTGGGGGAGGGCATGGAGACACAGACGGTAAGGTTACTGGGGGAGGGCATGGAGACACAGACGGTAAAGGGTACTGGGGGAGGGCATGGAGACACAACGGTAAAGGTTACTGGGGGAGGGCATGGAGACACAGACGGTAAAGGGTACTGGGGGGGGGCATGGGGACACAGAAGGGAAGGGGTTTCTGGGGGGGGGCATGGGCAGGACGGTAGGGTTACTGGGGGGGCATGGGGAAAACAGACGGGAAAGGGTTTCTGGGGGAGGGCATGGAGACACGGGCGGTAGGGTTTTCTGGGGGAGGGCATGGAGACACAGACGGTAAGGTTACTGGGGGAGGGCATGGAGACACGGACGGGAGGGGGTTTCTGGGGGAGCGCATGGAGACACAGACGGTAAGGTTACTGGGGGAGGGCATGGAGACACGGACGGTAAGGGGTTTCTGGGGGAGGGCATGGAGACACAGACGGTAAAAGGGGGCTGGGGGAGGGCATGGAGACACAGACGGTAAAGGGTACTGGGGGAGGGCATGGAGACACAGACGGTAAAAGGGTTTCTGGGGGGGGGCATGGAGACACAGACGGTAAAAGGGGGCTGGGGGGGGGCATGGAGACACAGACGGTAAGGTTACTGGGGGAGGGATGGAGACAAGGGCGGTAAAGGGTACTGGGGGGGGGCATGGGGGGACACAGACGGTAAGGTTACTGAGGGGGGGCATGGAGACACAGACGGTAAGGTTACTGGGGGAGGGCATGGAGACACAGACGGGAAAAGGGGGCTGGGGGGGGGGCATGGAGACACAGACGGTAAAGGGTTCTGGGGGAGGGCATGGAGACACAGACGGTAAGGTTACTGGGGGGGGGCATGGAGACACGGACGGTAAGGGGTTACTGGAGAAACCAAAGGAAAATACAAAAGGGGCAAAAAAACGCCCCCCAAAAATTACTGGGGGAGGGCATGGAGACACAGACGGGAAAGGGTACTGGGGGGGGGCATGGAGGGGACAGACGGTAAAATTCTGGGGGGGGTATGGAGAAAACAGACGGTAAAGGGGACTGGGGGGGGGCATGGAGACACAGACGGGAAAAGGGGGCTGGGGGAGGGCATGGAGACACAGACGGTAAAGGGTACTGGGGGGGGGCATGGAGACACAGACGGTAAGGTTACTGGGGGAGGGCATGGAGACACAGACGGTAAAAGGGGGCTGGGGGAGGGCATGGAGACACAGACGGTAAAAGGGTTTCTGGGGGAGGGCATGGAGACACAGACGGTAAAAGGGGGCTGGGGGAGGGCATGGAGACACAGACGGTAAAGGGTACTGGGGGGGGGCATGGAGACACAGACGGTAAAAGGGTTTCTGGGGGAGGGCATGGAGACACAGACGGTAAAAGGGGGCTGGGGGAGGGCATGGAGACACAGACGGTAAAAGGGTTTCTGGGGGAGGGCATGGAGACACAGACGGGAAAGGGTACTGGGGGAGGGCATGGAGAAAAGCGGTAAAAGGGTTTCTGGGGGAGGGCATGGAGACACTGACGGTAAAGGTTACTGGGGGAGGGCATGGAGACACTGACGGTAAAAGGGTTTCTGGGGGAGGGCATGGAGACACTGACGGTAAAGGGTTTCTGGGGGAGGGCATGGAGACACGGGCGGTAAGGTTACTGGGGGAGGGCATGGAGACACGGACGGTAAGGGGTTTCTGGGGGGGGGCATGGAGACACAGACGGTAAAGGGTACTGGGGGAGGGCATGGGAAAAACAAAAAAGGGGGGAAACGGTAGGGGTTTCTGGGGGAGGGCATGGAGACACAGACGGTAAAGGGGACTGGGGAGGGGATGGAAACACAGACGGTAAAGGGTACTGGGGGGGGGCATGGATACACAAACGGTAAAGGTTACTGGGGGAGGGCATGGAGACACAGACGGTAAAGGGTACTGGGGGAGGGCATGGAGACACTGATGGTAAGGTTACTGGGGGAGGGCATGGAGACACAGACGGTAAGGTTACTGGGGGAGGGCATAGACACAGACGGTAAAGGGTACTGGGGGAGGGCATGGAGACACAGACGGTAAAGGGTACTGGGGGAGGGCATGGAGACACAGACGGTAAAAGGGGACTGGGGGAGGGCATGGAGACACAGGGTAAAAAGGGTTTCTGGGGGAGGGCATGGAGACACAGATGGTAAGGTTACTGGGGGAGGGCATGGAGAAAAGACGGAAAGGGTACTGGGGGAGGGCATGGAGACACTGATGGTAAGGTTTCCCGGGGGGGGGCATGGAGACACAGACGGGAAAGGTTCGGGGGGGGGCATGGAGCACAGACAAAGGGTTAAAGGATTTACTGGGGAGGGCATGGAGAAAACAGACGGTAAAAAAGGGGACTGGGGGGGGGGCATGGAGACACAGACGGTAAAGGGTACTGGGGAGGGCATGGAGACACAGACGGGAAAGGGGACTGGGGGGGGCATGGAAAAACACAGACGGGAAAGGGTACCCGGGGGGGGCATGGAGAAAACAGACGGGAAAAGGGTTTCTGGGGGAGGGGATGGAACACAGACGGTAAAAGGGTTTCTGGGGGGGGCATGGAGACACAGACGGGAAAGGGTACTGGGGGGGGGCATGGGAAAAACGGTAAGGTTACTGGGGGAGGGCATGGAGACACAGAGGTAAGGTTAAATGGGGGAGGGCATGGAGACACAGACGGGAAGGTTACTGGGGGGGGCATGGATACACAGACGGAAGGATTGGGGGGGGGGCATGGAACACAGACGGGAAGGGGTTTCGGGGAGGGCATGGAGACACGGACGGGAAGGGGTTTTGGGGGAAAAGGGGAGGGGAAAACAGACGGTTTAAAAGGGGACTGGGGGAGGGCAGGAGAACAGACGGGAAAAGGGGGCTGGGGGGGGGCATGGAGCACAGACGGTAAGGTTACTGGGGAGGGCATGGAGACACGGCCGGGAAGGGGGTTGGGGGGGGCATGGAGAAAACAACGGGAAAGGGGACTGGGGGGGGGCATGGAGCACAGAGGAAAAGGGGTCTGGGGGAAAGGGAGGAGACACGACGGTAAGGTTACTGGGGGAGGGCATGGAGACACGGGCGGTAAAAGGGTTTCTGGGGGGGGGCATGGAGACACAGACGGTAAGGGGTTTCTGGGGAGGGCATGGAGAAAAACGGGCGGTAGGGTTACTGGGGGGGGGCATGGAGACACAGACGGGAAAGGTTTCTGGGGAGGGCATGGAGACCGGGCGGTAAAAGGGCTGGGGGGGGGCATGGAACACAGGGCGGGAAAAAGGGTTCTGGGGGAGGGCATGGGCAGGGCGGTAAAGGGGTTTCTGGGGGGGGGCATGGAGACACAGACGGTAAAGGGGACTGGGGGGGGGCATGGAGACACAGACGGTAAGGTTACTGGGGAGGGCATGGAGACACGGACGGTAGGGTTACTGGGGGAGGGCATGGAGACACGGACGGGGGGTTACTGGGGGAAAGGGCATGGAACACAGACGGTAAGGTTCTGGGGAGGGCATGGGGACAGGGCGGGAGGGTTACTGGGGGAGGGCAGGAGAAAACAGACGGGAAGGGGTTTCTGGGGGGGGAAAGGAGAAAAAAGACGGGGGAAAGGGTTTCTGGGGGGGGGTTGGAGACAGAGACGGGGGGGTTACTGGGGGGGGGCATGGAGACACAGACGGTAAGGTTACTGGGGGGGGGCATGGAGACACAGACGGTAAGGGGTTTCTGGGGGAGGGGGATGGGGACACAGACGGGAAAGGGGGACTTTGGGGGGGGGCATGGAGACACAGACGGTAAAGGGGGCTGGGGAGGGCATGGAGACACAGACGGTAAGGTTACTGAGGGAGGGCATGGAGACACAGACGTTAAAGGGTACTGGGGGAGGGCATGGAGACACAGACGGTAAAGGGTTTCTGGGGGGGGCATGGAGACACGGACGGTAGGGTTACTGGGGGGGGGGCATGGAGACACAGACGGTAAGGGGTTTCTGGGGGAGGGCATGGAGACACAGACGGTAAAGGGTACTGGGGGAGGGCATGGAGACACAGACGGTAAAGGTTACTGGGGGAGGGCATGGAGACACAGACGGGAAAGGGTACTGGGGGAGGGCATGGAGACACAGACGGTAAGGTTACTGGGGGGGGGCATGGAGACACGGACGGTAGGGTTACTGGGGGGGGGCATGGAGACAAAAGACGGGGGTTTCTGGGGGAGGGCATGGAGGGCACGGACGGTAGGTTTACTGGGGGAGGGCATGGAGACACAGACGGGAAGGTTACTGGGGGGGGGCATGGAGACACGGACGGTAGGGTTACTGGGGGAGGGCATGGAGACACAGACGGTAAGGGGTTTCTGGGGGGGGGCATGGAGAAAAACGGTAAGGTTACTGGGGGAGGGCATGGAGACACGACGGTAAAAGGGGGCTGGGGGAGGGCATGGAGACACAGACGGTAAAGGGAAATGGGGGAGGGCATGGAGACACAGACGGTAAGGTTACTGGGGGGGGGCAGGAGAAAACGGACGGGGGGGTTACCCGGGGGGGGGCATGGAGACACAAAACGGGGGGTACTGGGGGGGGGCAAAAGGGGACACAGACGGGAAAAATTTTCTGGGGGGGGGCAAGGGGGAAAGGCGGAAAGGGTAGGGGAGGGAAGGGGAAAGAGGTGGAAAATAAAGGGGTGGAAACGGAGGAGGGAAAAAAAGGGGGTTTGGGGAACACAAATAAATTTCCGGGGGGGGCAGGAGACAAGACGGAAACAGGGGGGCCCCGGGGAAAAACCCAAAGGAAAACTTGGGGGGGCAAGAAAGCGGTAAGGTTACTGGGGGAGGGCATGGAGACACAGACGGTAAAGGGTACTGGGGGGGGGCATGGAGACACAGACGGTAAGGTTACTGGGGGGGAGGGGGACACAGACGGTAAAAGGGTTCTGGGGGAGGGCATGGAGACACAGACGGTAAGGTTACTGGGGGAGGGCATGGAGACACAGACGGTAAAGGGTACTGGGGGAGGGCATGGAGACACAGACGGTAAGGTTACTGGGGGAGGGCATGGAGACACTGACGGTAAAGGTTACTGGGGGAGGGCATGGAGACACTGACGGTAAAAGGGGGCTGGGGGAGGGCATGGAGACACTGACGGTAAAGGTTACTGGGGGAGGGCATGGAGACACTGACGGTAAAGGGTACTGGGTGAGGGCATGGAGACACGGACGGTAAGGTTACTGGGGGAGGGCATGGAGACACAGACGGTAAGGTTACTGGGGGAGGGCATGGAGACACAGACGGTAAAGGGTACTGGGGGAGGGCATGGAGACACAGACGGTAAAGGGTACTGGGGAGGGCATGGATACACAAACGGTAAAGGTTACTGGGGGAGGGCATGGAGACACAGACGGTAAAGGGTACTGGGGGAGGGCATGGAGACACTGATGGTAAGGTTACTGGGGGAGGGCATGGAGACACAGACGGTGGGGTTTCTGGGGAGGGCATGGAGACACAGACGGTAAAGGGTACTGGGGGGGGTATGGAGACACAGACGGTAAAGGGTACTGGGGGGGGGCATGGAGACACAGACGGGAAAAATTGGGGGGGGGGATGGAGACACAGACGGTAAAGGGTTTCTGGGGGGGGGCATGGAGACACAGAGGTAAGGTTACTGGGGGGGGGGGGCATGGAGACACAGACGGAAAGGGTCTGGGGGAGGGCATGGAGACACTGATGGTAAGGTTACTGGGGGGGGGCATGGAGACACAGACGGTAAGGTTACTGGGGGAATGGAGACACAGACGGTAAAAGGGACTGGGGGAGGGCATGGAGACACAGACGGGAAAGGTTCGGGGGGGGGCATGGAGACACAGACGGGAAAGGGTACTGGGGGGGAGGGCATGGAGACACAGACGGGAAAAGGGGACTGGGGGGGGGCATGGAGACACAGACGGGAAAGGGGTTTCTGGGGAGGGCATGGAGACACAGACGGGAAGGTTACTGGGGAGGGCATGGAGACCGGGGGAAAGGGAAAAAGGGGGGAGGGAAGGGGAAAATGATGGTAAGTTCTAAAAGGGAGGGTGGAAACTTAAATAATTACCGAGGGGGCGGGAACCCGACGAAGGACGGGGGAACAGGGAAAAACAAACCTAAGGAAAATTGGGGGGGGCAAGAAACGCCCCCCAAAAAAATTTCTGGGGGGGGCATTAGAAAACAGACTAAAAGGGTTTCTGGGGAGGGCATGGGGGAAAACAAAACGGGAAGGGTTTCTGGGGGGGGCATGGAGACACAGACGGGAAAAGGGGGGGAGGGCATGGAGACACAGACGGTAAAGGGTTTCTGGGGGAGGGCATGGAGACAGGGCGGTAAGGTTCTGGGGGGGGGGGCATTTGGGGACACCCGGTAAAAGGGGGCTGGGGGGGGGCATGGAACACAACGGTAAAGGGTACGGGGGGGGGGGATGGGGACACAGACGGTAAAGGGTACTGGGGGAGGGCAGGAGACACAGACGGTAAGGTTACTGGGGGAGGGCATGGAGACACGGACGGTAAGGTTACTGGGGGAGGGCATGAAGACACGGACCGTAAGGTTACTGGGGGAGGGTATAGAGACACGGACGGTAAGGTTACTAGGGGAGGGTAGGAAGACACGGGCGCAGACATGGGTGATGGCGCTGGTGGGACAGTAAACTGTAGTTGTGGGTAGTGGTTTATCGAGAGCCACAGGGAGCAGAGGTGACGAAACAACGAAACTGAAAAGGAAAAATAGACTGCTCATAGTTAAGGTCGGAATAGTACAATCGAACTTCGTTGTTTGGTCACGTCGGAAAAAAAAACAGCCAGCTCACAATTACGGTCACCATAGGACAGTGGCAAATGACTAAAGAAATTTCATTTTTTTAAGTAACTAATACGGTCACCTCGCTATTTCGGTCGCATTTGTTCGATGATGTGCCTATTATTTTAATCTTTACTAGTACAGTTGGATTTTTGAAAAGCAGAGGTGGAGGAGGGAAAGACAGCGGCATTAGACATGTAGGCCTACTGTTGTTGGAGAAAACACAACAGCAATATAAATACATGAAGTATTCCCAGCTTGAACTATTTATACGGATAACTGGAACTTTGAGGAAGAATGTGTCGTCGTATAGGCATACTTAGAATTGACCTGGCACCAGTGACCACTGACCACTGTCCACCTTTGTGACTTCTCGTTCAACCGCAGAAACGAAATTACTGGAATAAGAAATGTAATCACAACATTTCTGAAAAGACCTGATTCCATCAACGAAACTGTGTTACATGTTATGCTGACAAGTAATAAACGCCGTCAGTCCAGTACCTATCCGGTTATGCATTACGTAATGCAAGTGCATATGCATAGCTGACCCAGAATACGAGCAGAACGTTTGACAGCGCAGAGGACGCACACACAATACGAATACAAAGGCGCACTGCAATTGCTGTAGGCCTCTACTACACAACAGCAGGCCATACATTATCGCTGTAGGCAAATTAAATGTGTAAATGTAAATTGAGCTACTAATTAATTGACATTACGAATGCAGTATGACAAACATTGCATAATTATCTTATTTGTATAGTGCCAAAGCTCGGTATGTATGCGAAGAATTAAAATGTGCTCTAACAGTGTCATCTAACCCCACCTGATACATTGCACCGTGATGACACTGCCCGTGTGACAGTTATGGATAGCGGCGGTGGTTGGGGGGGGAGGGGAGGATGATAATCGAAATGTTTTAACAGGTTTACAATATGCTTGATATTTTCTGGAATATTTTGAACCTTAATCACACGAAAATTAACAGCACGCGCCTCTCATACTCCTAAGTCATTATGGTCGGTTCTCGTTCCAAGAAAAGACTTAATAAACAGAGAATATATAGAAAGAAAAAAGAAATAGGTGAAGAAGGAGAAATACGAAAACATTGAAGAAAAGAAGACAATGTAAAAAGAAAAGAATAACAATTAATAATAAGAAACGAAGAAGACATTTTGTCATTATGCTGTAATTTTTTACAATCAGTTCTGTTTGGCATATGGGTTTTTACAGTTTAATTAAAACATTTCAAATGCAGAAGCTTTCGGTTTTTAAATTAAGATTATCGCAATGCATTCACCTGAACAGCGCCAACGACCTATTCCCGTGGCTTATCAATTATGCCATTCACCCGTAACGGCCTTGCCTTAAGTGCCTTGTCGGCAGTAGACCGTGACTCTGTTGTGGCGCAACTTTACAGCTTGACCTGAGCGCTGCATTTCACACCAGTGACCAGATGTTTCTACTGATCCGACTCACTCAGAGAAATTGGGTGTTACTGTCCTGGTAGTTCTGAGTTGACCGGTCGAAGTCAGTTTCCTTTGAAGTTGGTAGAAATCATGGGTCCTCAACAGAGTTCAACAGTTAGTTATCTTTTTTGTTCAGGCCAAATTTATTTTAATAAAATAAAATTGTCAGAGCTCTATGACTAGTGCATCGATATATTGTTGTGTGAAAATTGCCATAAAAAGTAGACCTGCGGCCACGTGTCAGTATCTAATCTAGAACAATGTATCACTTTCTTTGCAGAAATATCTTACAGGCGATTTAATAAAAACACGCACTTGTATATTTAGAGCTTTCACTGCAAAAGGCATCCAACATCATTGGTACGCTACCCAACTGGGATTTGCAAATTTTGAATCAGAAACAGAAACACAATAATCATTATATATAACAATTAAAAACATATTATTGTCGGAGTAGTTTTCATTATTTCTTTCCTACACCGTCTACACGAGCAGTGCAGATATTTTATCGAGTGATATATCTTATATAGGCTACCATAGCAGGCAGGTCGGCCTGTCCTAACGCTATACATGTAGCGGGTGCAGTAACTGTTACTCCAAGCGTTTTTTTCTCAGCCTCAGGCTGTGTAACACAAGCAACGACTAAGCCAATTTTAGCACTGGTCACCACGTGACATTATTTGTCCAATCATACACAGCGAAACATTAGCCGTCATGTGCTTGTGTGTTGGGACGATGGATGCTCGTCTGGCAGTGTACGCCGAGTGTAAAGAGAAATATTAGAATTTCCAGCTTTAGCATCATAATCTCCATCAAGCATGGTGTTCGAAACGGTTGTTGCCGATCTAATTAATCGGTACCTGGGTGATTTCATTGAAAACTTGGATCATTCACAGCTAAAGCTCGGACTTTGGGGCGGTAAGTTACAGCCCACGCATGCGGCGAGTACTACTTGAATACTCAGTGTTGACAATCTTGTAGGCTGGCATAACACCAATGTTTAGTTGGCTCTGTTTCGTGGTCTTAAGGGAACTGTCATTCAGATATTATTCGTTCACATAGACAAGGAACTCAGTGACTTCATTACTGATAAATAAGAGTAGGTAAAACACTATAAATGACAGATCATATGGCCCCATATTTATGAGCGTCGAAGCCGCTGTCAAAGTCACAGTGTAAATAAAGAAAATGATCGAAAACAGGGCCACCTGATGTAAAATCAACCTGTTTGTTAGTATCGACAACCGGCGTAGAATGTATCCGATTGACGCGGCATCTCAGTCACACTAGGTGTGCATACCCACCAGTAATCTAGTGTAGTCACATGCACTGCAGTCCTCGTAAATTATCCAAAGTCAGGCACTGGATCCATTGTCAACAAAGACAAGAGGCAGGGGGACAGTGCAACTGTCCCAGTCAGTGTGCTACTGGATTATTATATTTTATTGACTTACAATTGCATTCCAGATCAAGTATACTGTATAGGTATGAATATAATATAGGGTGGACATATCTATAAATGTTTAAATAAAAGTAAATAGAGTCAATTTGCTTTATTGCCCAACCATAGACTCCAAAGACCCAAAGTTTGCAGTTTACTAGCTAATGCCCTGATTACACAATGTAGAAAACTTATATATTTTATGTGCACCTACATAACTGATGTAGTTAATGAAGAACGGTGCACATTTGGCGCATTGTCAATTTGCTGGCAAGAAAATACAGTTGTATCGATTATGCATGTAAATATCTGTATAGACTCTAATAAATAAAATGTTTAAATAATATATAGCTAACATTAATAACTATAAGCATTTATACAAATAAATATAGGGTGATTGTGTACAGAGAGCTGTCAAATAGATCATGAATATAGGTTGGCTTTTTGTAGAAATAAATAACCATACATTATTTATATTACAGAAACATTGTATTTAATTAGTGTCAAGTTGTTTAGCACCTGAAGTTCTGGACCTATGTTTCTGCTTGATGAATGAACTTTATATAGAACATTTATGTTTTATTTACCTTATTAAGTAACTAATGTATGTTTCTGAATTCATCTTGAACATCACAGTCACTGTGTGTTGCATATATCTGTACTGGTCAGGAACTCATCCTAAACAGTAGTGCTTGTCTGCATAACTAACCTATGAATAAAAGTTAACTATCTTGCAGTTTTATGAAGGAACGTAGGCCTAACTTGTGCGCACATTTTTATTGTAAATAGATGTACACAAAGTCACAAATAGTCCAATACACATCATACATGCATGTTCAAACATACAACCCACTGATGCATGCGTGCATGCATGCACACATGCATACATGCACGCACGTACATGCACGTACAATTACACACAATATAATTACACACAATATGGTCATGTAGACTCGGTCATGCATGCCTACAAGGCACTGGCATAGTTATGTATGCACGCATGCACACACATTCATGCACACATGCATACATATTACACACAAAGGCTGGGATATGAAAGTGCTTACTTGATGGATTTCTTTTATTGCTATCACGAGATTGGTTTGTAACATATGTGCTCCACATACATTGTATATACACTCGAAGAGAAAGTCTCCATAGCCTGTTCAACCAGTGGAAATAGAATAATTAATGTTAAACATTGTTGTTGTTAAAATATTAAACAATAGCACTGACAGGCTCCAAGAATGAACCACATCTGACAGGTGTTGTCAAATGTTGCATTATTCATCCACAATAAGTACTAAACGCACTAAAGCAGACACCGTCGTTGTAATAATTTTCTGGAGTGTAATAAAATATATTGAACACTGTTTTTAATCAAATGGACTAGTTACCCAAATATTCCCAGGACTGTTTGCCTGGAGATGATGGAGTATCAAGAACAAACTCAGTAAAACAATGAAATAGACACACGTGTAGACAGCACATCTAAAGAATTATGATGTATCAAGTGAAATTTAACGATACCATATTAACCATATTAATTGATTTTCTTTTTTAATAAATTATTTACAATGCTCTTGTGAATAATACTTTATTAATAGTCATATTAGGCATGAACAGGTCATTGCACAGAAACAGGCACACATACTGTATACACTATCTGGGCCAATCAATAGTTCACAGCAGCTTAGAAAGATTTAATCGAACCCTCTGCTACTCTAGAAATAAGATGATGCAAACGACTCTTGAAGGACTGAGCACCACTGTCATTCACCTCTCGCAACTATACTGTTAGGAAGTCCATTCCAGATATATGCCACAGAGTGGATGAAAGTTCTGCCCGTGGAGTAGGTTCTTGAGATTGGTTCTGTGCATAGCTATATGTAGAGACCCGTCCACCCGTCATTTGGACGGGTAAAAACGAATATGGACGGGTACAAATATGGTGGACGGGTGGTGGATGGGTAAAAAAATGAAGGAGCAAGAAAAAAAGGTCTTCCAAAACCGCAGATATTGTTAGTTATGCCTTCAAAGTGAGTAGAAATGGTGTCACATGTGTGTTTGTGGTCCATTTCAGGTCATCAGACATTTTTAAAGTTTGTAACCTGGCTTAACAGTTAACATCCATGTGTCCACTAAAACATGTGTGACTGGCAATAATTTTATCCTGCATAAAGCCCTGGTTCTGTGAGCGCATGCTGTGGCCTGGACAGACTGATGCAGGTTGCTCGTCTAACCTCATAAGGCTGAGGAAGCATCAACTTCAGATCTGATGGTCATAAGCTGGCCTGCATTTTGTATAGCACAGATGTAGCAGCCACCTGACATCTATGATGTAATGAGGGGGTGTTTAGATCCACTCTTGCCTGCTGTTTGTTCAGTGCTGTAGTATGGGTGGAGTGGAGAAGTTTAAGTGTTGTGGTTTTATATATATATATATATATATATATATATATATATATATTATATATATAATATATAAAATTATATAATATATATATAATATTTTATAATAATTATATTATTTATGAAAGTTTTTTCCCCAAAGAAATCCTTGTGCACATATCTATTTATATTAAATAAATCTCTAGTTAACCAATATAAACACATGATATATAGTTCCCTCCCTGATCAACATATCTAAATTCTTGCCCCTAGCATTAGTACTGGCATGTTAAACGTGTTATGTAATTTGGTTAGCTGTGATTGTGTGCGTGAATCTAGCCATGTAATATATATTTCCAGGCAATGTCAGAACAATGTTCATGAAGGAGTGGAAGTTAGGTGTGCAAATATAAACAGCTAGCATCAATTGATAGCAAATATTTACCCAAGAACCATTTTGTTTTGGTAAGCGTTATGTGCAGTGGGATGGGTTATCAATATTTTATGAGTTGTGGAATGTTGCTAAGATAAACTAATTATTAGAAATGTCTAGATTAACAGCAGTTGCGGGATACTGTGAACTGTGATATGGCATTGTTTAAATTTTTTTATGTTTTTCCCAATATGTGATGTTTGAAAAGTTTAGAAAAAGCCATTATGTTCTTACATCAAGTTCTTACCTCAATAGATAGTTTAAAAAGTTACCCATGATTGAGCATTGAGATGGTTGATTATCTGTAAATGTTTTCCAGTGTCGCTATCGATTTTGATGTACAACTGTTGTTACAATTGGCGGTACTATCTTTCATTCCCTCCACTTCTAGGTTGCAAAGGCTGGGCTTGTTTGTGAAGGTATAGTGATGTTTACAAGCTGTGGTGGTCTCTCCACCCCCCTTGGATGTTTGGAAGTGGTACATCAGTTGGTTGATGGTCAGAGCCTGAACTGTGTAGTTCAACAGAGTCATGCAAGCCACAGATGTTTCTTCTAGCTACAGAGACACACCTATTCAGGCTGGCCCTTACTTACTTAACATAATTTGTAATGCTAGATAACAAATGTTATTATAGTGTTTACATATGCATGCCGAAGTGAAGTTATGAAATCAACTGGATGTGTACGATTAAGTCGGAAATAATTTGGTTCACATTTGATTATGTTGAAGTCATCCTGTACAGAACTGTTTGAAAAAGTTGCAGACAAAAATTTAATTAAGTTTTGCTGTCTCCAGATTTAGGTATTTTTATGACAGCATATTGACAGCATAACATGCAAGGACTTATATTTGTGAAATAGTTATGTCATAATTTTAATTTCACAATCCCTGCCTGACCGTGAGTTTCCACAGCATGTACTTATTGCTAAATGTCAGCCAACCTGTGATCAGCAAAGCTGAATGCAGTCTACAGATAATGCTAAAATCAAGTGGGTGTAATAAATTGATTATAAGACCTGTACCTAATCTTTATGATCTGAGTTCTGGACTGTACTCGTCAGCACTTGATGTTTGGTGGAGTTACACTGATTATTTACTACTTCCAGGTATTACATAGTCCAACTTTGTCACCATAATTATGGTTCTACTTTCCCACCATGTCATACAATTCTAGTTTGTCACCATGTCATCTGATTCTACTTTTCATCATGTCAAATGGTTCTAGCATCATGCAACTGACAAGTCTTTCTACATTACAGTTTAATCTTAAACTTAAAATTAGTGTGAATTAGAAAAGACCAGGAACGTTAATAAGAGACAGACACAAGAATCTATTGACACTTGCAAACGTACCACTCAGACATCACTAGAAGCTGGCACAGTGAGTTGGTAACTAGAAACTAACTACTGGTGGGTCTGACGGTAACACTTGCGCATGGCAAAATGGTAGCAGACCATGAAATGGCAGAAGGTCAGGTTTTAAATAGTACTGTTTGGTACTGACAGTTACTGAGGGAGTATGAGTGTTCCTTGATGGCCCAGTCACATCATCATTCTTCAGTCATCTGGTTGTAGATGTTGTGAGTGAGGAAAGGGCCGTTATTAAGAATATCCGTCTTTATGAAACCTTGAGCATTTGTTGATAAGCCAAAGCGGTCTTTATGCAGGATGAGATTTTTACTAAATGTCATGGTAAATACATTTATGTGCGTGCATGCATTCGTGCGTGCGTGCGTGCGTGCGTGCATGCATGCATGCATGCATGCATGCATACGTACACATGTATGCATACGTGCAAACAATCTAGTCCAAACATACATGGTACCTAGAGGGGATAATATATACATTTCCACTGGTCCCTCACCATTCAGATTTTTTACCCATCCAAAACAAACTTCACCCATCTGAATAACAGGCCTGACCTGATGGGTCTCTTGCGAATGCTGTGTCTGACAACACGGTATTGTGCATGGTGTGTTTGGCTGGGGTCCTAGTTGAGTTGCAGGGCATCTCCTCTTTTATGACGAATGAGGTGGGTCACCTCGCTGTTTTTCTAAGCCACTTTGCTCAAATTATGCCAAAATTGCCACCTCATAGCTATTGCCTGTGTCTATATTGTCTATTCACAAGTAATGCTACAAATGAACATATTTCTTTCCTGACTATGTGCAAGGGAATGGGCTAAAGCAATTGATAATGCCCCATTTTACATTTTGAAGCTACATTTAATAGTTCCAGGGATCATACCCTTAGGACTATGTAGCACCTTCAGTGCTTACTCAGCTCACCCTACCACCTCAACCATCATTTTACCCCGGGGAAACACATGTAGAGTAGGGTGGTGGGGTTACATATGGTTGTTGCACTTTGAGCCTGGTTCATAGTCACAAACACAAGTGTGGGTATGTTGCTTCACGATGTGTTTTTCATGGCTTTTGTCACTGGTGTTATAAGGTTTATGATGTCTCCTCATGGTGTTCTGGAAAGGTTTTCTTTCAATGTTTTATTGGAACAACTGTTGTGTGAACATTTAACCAACTAATCTGACCAAACTGGAGTGTTTACAACTCTGCAAAAAATGTTACTTGAAAAAGAAGAAAAGTTAAGTTTAAAGTAATTATACAAATATATTAAATTATCAAATAACTTCATCCATAGGCGTCATGACAAGACACAGATGATAATCTGCAGCCAGCGGGATACCACCCCCATCATTAATATTGAAGTCACTGGCATCTGTCATCACAATGCAAGTGCTAGCTTCATTGTCACTCGTTCACTCATCACTGTTGCTGTTGCTATGGCAACTCATATTTCCTGCTATGTTTGCTAGGCAATTGTTTTGAGTGACTTTTCCAATAATTCAGTGCGGGAAGCAGGTTTGAGTAATACTAATTAAAACGTGCATACCCCAGTCAGCACAATTTCCACAATCACCAATTGAAGAATGCTCACCAAAACTCATTGGCGGTTATTTTTGTTTTCAGTGGCTGGTGTTAATAAACATAATTATGACATTTTGATTGAAAAGTCTTTAAATGTTTAATAAAGTTGTGTAAAGGTCAGGCTTTGAATTTTAGGAAGTATACGCGAGTTTATAAAGACGCCAAAACATTGATTCAGACTGTTTTGACTAAAAATCAAGGGGGTAGATATCTCTAATCTGGGCATTGGTGCCAGTGGTATGACAAGTACCATAAGAATACCTGTAAATTATTTTCACTTCTACCTCCTACTACATCAGTATATTATTATCAAAGAGCCAAGCTATCAATCAATCAACCATATTGCTTGAAGTCAACTATTTTCTCCCTGTTAGGTATGATCCAGAGTGGCATGTCAGCAAGGCTTTATGCAGGACTACATTTGTGCCAGTCACACATGTTTTGGTGGACATGTGGATGTGAACTGTTAAGCCAGTTTACAAACTTTAAATGTGTCTGGTGACCTGAAATGGACTACAAACACACATGTGACACCATTTACACTCACTTTGTAGGCATAACAGACAATTTCTATGGTTTTGGAAGACCTTTTTAGCTCCTTATCTTTTATCTGTCCACCACCCGTCCATCCACCCATATTTCTACCCATCCACAACATGTTTTACCCTTCCAAATGATGGGTGGAGAGGTTTCTGGATACAGCTATGGTCAGTCATTAACAGAGCACTTCATTTCAGAGAAACGGAGACCAGTTGTGAACTGTTCTTCCTCTTGCAAAGGTAGTGCAGTAACTGTACACAGTCCTGATTCCGGTCAGTGAGACTGAGATTGTGTACATTGCCATAACCATCTGATACACTGTGTATTTATAAGACCATCCCACCATCCAGACCATCTGATTCCACTAGGGACCTATTACAGTATCACCCTTAGAATCAAATTAGTGTAATCAATGTTGATCATTCACTAGTGGTCTGGACTGAAAGACAGTCCCATGACACCTGTCACATGACAGTCACATGATGACTGTTCCTGCTACATCTTTGTTTGGGTCTATCCTTGCTGTTATCACACATTCTAATGGTTTAGAAGTCTGCCATGGTGGACCCGTATGTTGTGGTCTTCTAGGAATAACTGTTATGGTCTTCAAATTTCTCATACATTAATTGGCAATAAGTTGACCTCTCTAGTGCCTGGTTTAATCTACTTCTGCAACCTTTGCCTGCAAGTTGGGCTCATATCCCTCTGGTTGTCTACAAGATAATCAATTAATTTGTGTTTCTGAAGTAATCTGGTCTTTACCATGAATTATTATCCAACTTTGCATTACCTTATTATATTTTTATTTACATTTTCAAAACTATATGAAACTTAAAACAGATTTGACTGATTTTGTATTAAATAAATAATGTTCTTTACGCAAGTTAATATTCGCTGGAGTGCCTTGTTGTGAAGACAATATTTGGTTCCAGTCTCTTACCAGTAATGTGGAATTATCGATCCAATATTTACCGGAAAATAATATGTAAAATTTGATTTGTTGGAGACAACGTATTATTTTCATTATAAGCTTGACAGATTTCCAAAATCTCCAGTTATAATTTCATTTTAATTAAATTCCTAACAATTTAAATTTGTCTGTAGATTATGAGAGTTTTATTCCACTAGTGGAAATAGAAAGTAAAATTGATATAGTATACACAACTTGGTTTAACAATTTACAGCACTTTTTGGAGATGCAGGTAAGTGATTAAATGATAAGTAGCACAATCTTGACAGTTTATTTAAAGTTGTTTTAAATATTGTTAACAGGGTTATTATTTAAACAGTTTGATTTACTGTTTAAGTAATTCACTTCTGTAAAATGACAGGAATTTAGTAATTCATGTTTCTTCCTGTAGCATAAGGAATTGATTGAGATTCACATTTAAGATATATTTATTTTGTTGAATTCTTCTTGATGCAAACCTTTGTTGATAAAGTTGTGAAAAGGTTCATTGTCCTTGAGAAGAAGTGTGGGGGGCACAAAGGGTTACATTGATGGCTTGGCTACTTAAATGTAGTCATGTGACTAGACTTACCACCCAAATTAAAAGGGTATAAATAGAAAAAGAAGGGAACAGGAGATCTTTGGTCCAGGTGATGGTCAGCCATGCCATGTGGCGCATGCCGTGTAATTCAGATTTAAATACGTTTTTCTAGTTTCAATATAAATGTCTTTCTAGATTTGTTAGTGGTTGTAGCTTTGAATAAAGCTTTTACTGTAGTCTGTAAATTAAAAGTGACAGTGCATTATACATGTCGACATATTTCATGTGAAACAGTGAAAGGGAATCTTGATCCCTATACATGTATTTAACTTAAAATTCATCCCCCAAACCATGCTAGCCATTTCCTATTAAAATTGCTGTAGGAAGTCGTATGGCAAGTGTAACATAATTCTGATAAAAAGGAAGCATTTCTACCAACTTCTGGTACACATACATACTCAAAATGTCTCCACAGTTTGCTGCCCTGACATCAGTTGGATATGAACTCTGAATGGAAATATCTAATTTGAAAGACACCTAGATAAGTTTTTAAATTCTTAGTATTATGTTTGTTGTTGTTGTTAATTACAGATTATGTTAATTAAGCTATAGAAGTTGATGTAAAAGGCTTATTTCAGAACACTTATCTGTAATCTTGCATAAGAATAACATTTATTCACAAGTTGTCAGCTTTCGTCTACAGAAATAGCAACTATAGTGTATAATTATAGTGTCAATGTAAATCTTTTTAAAATCTCGCTGTTGTAAATTTGTAAGTGTGGGTTACATTGTGGAATACTAATATAATTAGATAACCTTTTTATGTAAGCTGTCAGACGACAAGTATTAAACATCAGCTTTAAAAATTACTGTTCTAATGAAATAGTAATCTCAAAATTTGAGGGGTGATCCAAACGTTCCCAGACTGTAGTAAGATGTCAGCTCACCTAATCACTAGTATCCCCTTTGAAATATCCCCATTGCTATACCATTATATTGCTATATATTGATACATCATCTATTAAAATACATATAATATGTTTTCATGTTTGTAGGCGATGTCGTCCTCAAAGATCTCTTGATCAAAGAAAGTGCTTTGGTAAGTGTTACAGGTTGAAATATTTGTTTGCTGCTACAAAGTTACTTCAATGTTCTCACAGATAGTACGTAGCTTGTCAAATTTGTGGCTCAGAATAACGGCTCCTTGAGTCATTGTCACATTCTGTGTCAAATTTTGCATGTGAATGAATTGTGTTATCATTCACAACTGCATGAATTATTGTTAGTTTCTTGAGTTTCTTCCCATAAAGTTGTCCCATCCAGGGAAGAAACTAACAGCAATTCATGCAGTTGTGAAAGTTAACACAATTCATTCACATGCAGAATTTGACATAACATGTCACCAACTCTTAAGGAGCCTTTTACAAATGCTTCACCTTTACATTAGTGTAATTCAGGTTTTTCCTGGAAACAGTGACTTAAGAACAATGATTTTTAAAAGGTAATAAAGCATGACATTGGCCACCCTGTGTAAATAGTTGAACACCCTAGAATGTGCAGCATTTGTAGGGAAAGTAGGAAAACATGTTATCTAGGTACTGACTGGCCTTTGTAACTACATATTTATTTGACATACTATTGAAAGACCATGCTGAGGTTTTAATTAGCAGGCCTGCAAAACACTGGAGATTGATTTAACAGTAGCTAGAAAGTGCTGCAATATATAAGCTGGAAAGTAATCTGATCCTTGAGTCGGTCCCTAGAAGTTTTCATAAGCTATGAACTGGAACTTGGTGGGACTTTCATTCACTTGTAGCATCTGCTTTTCCAGACGTGCACTTTTCGGGCAGAAGGGAATGCCAGAGTGTGTTGAATGTTTTATCTTTTCGTTCAATTTTATTATGAGTTTTACGTATTTATAGAAGATTCGAAGGTGTTACTTGGTAATGTTACATACCATATGGAGTAGCGGTATTGATGATAAAAAACGTTTTCATAACCTTATAGAAATCCATGTTCAACAGCATAGGGTATGAAACTGTAATTGTAACTGAAAGCTGAATCCTGCACAAGGCTTAGGCACCCTGGAGTGTATTTTCCACAGGGACCAGAGTGTGGTAAATGGACCCCCTGGGTCTATGCACCCCAGGGTTCATTTACAAGCCCACTCTAGTTGTATCCCAATTACCTGAATTTTTGCATAATTTATGAATCTGTATTATATTACGTGCTGACATCGTTTAACACTGGCTAAGTGTGTAATCACCAAGTGTAAACAGTTGATTGACCTGTGTTTGGGGGCAGACACACCGGCAATATGCGATGGGCTTCTAACGCTGGGCTAAACACTGGCAGATCGACTCCTTGTGGGTTGCCATGGCAACGGAATATATGTGGTTTTTTACTTGCTAAGGTATGGCAACAGATGCGAGTTCGTCATCGCTTGTTTTTATGCCTGTAGTTTGGAGCAGTGGCATCTTTGACATGTGACGTCTGGTAACTAGGGTGCACAGGGGTGGGAGGGAGGTTGGGTGGGGGTGGGGGGGGGGGGGTAGTTATAATATGCACTTTTGTAAAGTATCAGTTTCAAAATTATACATCTAAGATGGATTGGTTAGTTGTGCATAGTCTAATACATCCACTTTAGTATTGAATTTAACTTATTTATTTTATTGAATTAACTTATTTATTTAACTTATGTTAACATATTTATTTAACTTAATTATTTAGCTTATATCTATATACATGTATGCATTGATTTATTTTAGTGCCTTTGCTCAGGTATTCACCCCAGATATATGGCACTTTATAATTGTTTCAAAGTATATAATAATTAAAGTAAAAATCTTGTAAATTATTTTCATTTTTTTTCCCTAAATTACAGGTGTATGTGAATAAAAAATACATTGAGTTAGGATGGTGTATGACACGTGTTGATTCACAGAAGATTTGCATTTAAAAAATAACCAATCTCTGAAGAAGGCAAACTTTAATAGGGCTGAGGTCACACATTAGAGCATGCAACAGTGTGTAGAATCCCAGGACCTAGACATCCTCCAGGTCCTTGGAGGCGGCTTCTTTACACCCCGTGAGGATCATTTGCCGTCTTCCGTCATCACTTACTCGCATTCTTAGCCGTTACGGGAAAGTGTTTCATGTAAATATGCTTCGCTGCAGCTCTACTGAGTCAGGGTGTTGGCTGCAGCTCATAGACCATGCTTAGCTGAATACAAAATAGTTTCTTGTTTTAGATGTCCATGGGAACCCCAGTAATAGAGCCACCTTGGTAATACAACCACCTCATAATTAAGGTCACCCTAGGACAGTCCCCATTGTTTCTCCTATCAAAAATATATATTAAATTAGTCCGCTAATCGGGTCACCTCAGAATTAAGGTCACTTGATTAGAGTTGAGGTTTCACACTGAAATGCACATCAGGTGTCACTTGTCACTGGGCACTGGTCAACTGTGGACGTGTAACAATGTGTTGGACCATCAGGTCATCACAACAGTCGATGTATGGTGTTTGTGTACTGTCAATAACAGATTCAAATGTCTGTCACCAGTAGTACATGAACTCATGATGGTAATGTTACATGAACTCATGATGGTAATGTTACATGAACTCATGTTGGTAATGTTACATGAACTCGTGATGGTAATGTTACATGAACTCGTGATGGTAATGTTACATGAACTCGTGATGGTAATGTTACATGAACTCGTGATGGTAATGTCACATGAACTCGTGATGGTAATGTTACATGAACTCGTGATGGTAATGTTACATGAACTCGTGATGGTAATGTTACATGAACTCGTGATGGTAATGTTACATGAACTCGTGATGGTAATGTTACATGAACTCGTGATGGTAATGTTACATGAACAGAGCCACATGTGGCATAAACAGCAATTTTGAGTAAATAGGCATATTTAGTACATTTGTAATTTTACCTACCTACCTAATGGTAAAATTTCTACACCATCCAGAAATTGCAATAATTATATTGACATCACAGTAGTACATTTAGTAACACAGCTGGTGCAATACTATCACACTAGTTATGACACTATCGCAGTAATAGTAATACAGCTGTTACAATACGATAGTATGGTAAAATTACACCGTAAGATCATTTGTACTAAACTAATCCACAACCAGGTGTGTGTTAATACAATACAAATATTAACATTCTGTCCATGATATGAGCTGAACCCTTCAAACCTATTGACATAACTGTGATTTAGATCATCCTGGAATCACCATAAAAGTAAGACAAATCTCCATTCCACCTTGACTTAGCTGCACTGTGCATGCCAGTAAAGGCAGTCCATTATAGTGGCTTGAAGCACATTTCAATCTAGTATTTGGGACAGTTTGATCAATAGCCAGTTGCCGGTAACTGCAGAACTAGGCCAGTATCTGGTAGTATACTTGACTGCAGTATAGTCACATCATGATCTATCTAGCAGGGTTGGATGGGTATGTGCCTTGTTGGTGGGGTTTTGGGGCATTCTTGAGCCCCATTCATCTGTTCTCAATGTAATGTAAATGTCCATGGTCACCTAGGGCTAGTGTGGCTAAAATCAGTGAAATGCATAATTAATTGTGTATTATGTGTACCTGTTTGTTACTGTTTTATTTGAATGTGTTTAGATTTTTATAGCAAGATTTGATGTTATTTAATTTTGTGTGGTATATGAATTATTTTAAATAATAAACATTACGATAACATTACGAATACAAAGGTGTAGTACTCACATACAGAATATGAAAATGTAGTACTCACGCATGGAATACAAAGGTGTGTAGTACTCACGCATGGAATACAAAGGTGTGTAGTACTCATACGCAGAATACAAAGGTGTGTAGTACTCACACACGGAATACAAAGGTGTGTAGTACTCACACGAAATATAAAGGTGTGTAGTACTCACACATGAAATATAAAGGTGTATAGTACTCACACACAGAATACAAAGGTGTGTAGTACTCACACACAAAATATAAAGGTGTGTAGTACTCACACATGAAATATAAAGGTGTATAGTACTCACACACAGAATACAAAGGTGTGTAGTACTCACAAACAACATATAAAGGTGTATACTACTCACACACGGAATACAAAGGTGTGTAGTACGCATGGAATACAAAGGTGTGTAGTACTCACACACGGAATACAAAGGTGTGTAGTACTTACGTTTATTACAAATATGTGTAGTAATCACCAACTGAATAGAAAGTGAGACTGATTGATTTCTGACACAAGTGTGTACCTTTTAGTAATACAAATTGATGCCAAAAGTGAGTAAAGTAGACGCCAAACTAGAACTCTTGCAATGTGCAATGTTGCAGGGATTGTGCCAGTTCTCGGCTGCCTGCCTGCCTGCTTGCACCTGTAGCCTTGTATGTAGGTATCAGACTGGCAGTTTCTCTCGCTGTCATGGAGATTATTTGCTGCTAGTGTAGGCTAGATGCATGTCAGGAGGGGAAACTGATACGTGACTGTCTTCCCCATTCTGGGAGTGAGCCCACATTCCTCCCTCCGGGTGGGTGTTTCCCATCCAACTCCCTGGCCTTTATTTGCCTTCTTTCATCATCAGCTTCATTACCTCCCACATGACACCTGTCACACATGACACCTGTCACACATGACACCTGTCAGACATGGCACCTGTCACACATGACGTCTGTCACACATGACACCTGTCATCCAAGCTGTGTTATATTAGTGATAACGAAACAAAACTAATAAAGCATATGGCAGACTGGCGTATAACTATAAGTAAAATTTAATATCCAGTAAGTTGTGAATAATTATTTAATAATTTGGATTTTGAAGAAACCTATGCCTAGAACATGACATGTTTGATATCTACTTGTGTAGTGGACAGGGATTGGTGTTTATTATTGTAAACACTCCACATGTAAACAGAGCTGATATTTAGGCACCAAACACATCAGTCTTATTTAACACAGACACAAACTTGTGGAAATGTTTATTTGATGTGATTGTGTGTAGAGAGTGATATGGTGTGTAGTATTTATAAGACTGGGAAAGAGTGCATGTGTGTGCAGGCATCCATTTATAGTAACTGTGTAGTGTATGTCATATCAAGTGTACAATAGTACAGTGTCAACATATCCCAGAAATCTACAAAACTAATTATATTACCTACAATGTATACCCGGCAAAATACATACAGTATATATATAGGGACTATGATTTTGAATGCCAACAGTGCTTGATCTGTACTGTATACTTTCATACGACAGGTAGTTGCAAATTTAGTTATTTTTAGGTGTTTAAATATAGAAACATTGAAGAAACATGTATTTGTAACATTTTTGTCAGTTCACAATCACAGTTTTGTTAAGTCAGATATGTAGACTAGTCAGGATATGTTTTATGATGTGAAATAAACTATGACATATTACACCCATTTTAAAAACATAGTTGACAATTACATATCATTTTGGAAAACCTTTTTGCTCCTTTTTTACCAATCTAGTGATATCTCTACCCTTCCAAAACAGGTTTTACCCATCCAAATGATGGGTGGACGGACCTCTAGATAAACCTATGATGTTTCATTGTATTTGTTTGATAAAACCTATCTTTGCTGTAGGAATGTGTAGTTGGCTATGCAGCTTGTGGTACAAATGGGATTCATTGTTAGTAGCCGCTGTTGGCTTTTGCAGGCTGGGCACAGTGTCTACATTGTAATAAATGTGCCTTGTGGCCACTGCAGTTGACCACTTGCAGTGAAAGCTGACTGATCAATACATTTGACCATTATCTCAACCTGGACATCTTGGTTAACTGTACAAAGACAAGATAATGCGATGAGCATGACATTACAAACCAAGGCTGATAGCTAACCGCTTATTGTATCGACTCTATCTATATGAATGTATGCCAACTATGGGGGGCAGGCTGACATCATCTCCTCCCAGGCACCGGGGACCACTGGTTTCTTTCTATCTTCATTCACCAGCTTTGACCCCCAGATGTCTGACCTGTTAATTGACAATGTATTAAAACACACAGTGGTGGTCATATGGAATTATTGAACCACACTCAGGAGGGCGCCACAGTGGCACAGTAATCACCTATACAGGTAGAACATAGAAGCAATTTTTGGTATCTTTTGGCTGGATAAGGCTCTGGTCTTAAGACTTAAGGAACATGTGTATGTGGAGAGGGGAGGTGAGATAAGTCCAGGAAACGAGCATGTTTATGTGTCTGTGTGTCAGGTTCAACACTGATTATAGAGGCTGAGATTGGGTTAAGGCCAGATGAAATAGTTGGTCGAATTGAGCTCGCATATATTAGGATTTCCTATAAATACAGGTCAAAGGGCGGGGATGCAGTCTACGCAAGAAGTTACAGGACAGTTTGGCGGTTCTATTCGTACCAAACAAGTGAATGGTGAAAGTACAGTGGCATATTTTCCAACACATCCTGCGTCTTCAAAACTAAAACGGATTTAATAATTGATAGGGGCTCATTTTATTATCACTAAAAGGTCACTTAGTGGTATGTAATTGTTATAAAAGTGAAATTTATTGATACAAAAGTATTAGAAAACAGTAAAAACACGTTTTTGATATTTTTGTCGAAAAACATAATTTGAGCTGCTGTGTCCTGCCTTAATAAAAATCTGAGACTAGTTGATTTAGCAACGATACATATAAATATATATCATATAAGTTATCGCTAATATAATACATGCACCGTGGTAGGAGTCCATGTGACTGTCTTGCTTTAGAGGACAGTAAATCCCGTAGCAAAGTGGCCGTTGTACCATCAACATAATATGTGCACGTGGCATTGTAAAACGTTTTCTGCAAAATCCCGAACAACAGCAGGTTAGGGGTCTGCTGGACTATCACCAATTTCCCATAAAAATTTATCATTGCAAGTAATACGTTGGAACATATTCAGACTATTTCAATGTGTCCAATGACACTTACACCTGTATGCATGCAACACGTCCTGAATGGCAATTCCAGAATTGTTCTCTGTTAAATGAATATGCCCTACATTGAACATACCAGGTAGTCATGGCAACAAGCCGTTCTACCAGTTGTTATGTATTCCAAGCGTAATCATCCAGCCAGAATTACTGGCTGAGTTTCGCTGGCCTGGCCTGGGACATTATTGGCGTGTGACACGTTTGTCAAGGAGACAGTCAGCCCCTGGTCAAGGCAGCCTCGTCTCTGTGATGTCTCAATTTAGTGATTCATCTTCTGAAATTTTGCAACTTGTTTGAAAGGTGGCAGCAGATATGTGCCATGATACATTTTACACAATTGTGCATTTGTCACATTTATCGAGAAAAACTAATTAGTTAATGGTTATGATGTTTGAGAGGAGGAAAGTGGCAGCCATTATGTTATTTTACATGTCGAGCACACCAGGTGGCGCTCATCACAGCGTTCATGCTGTTTTGTATTCGTTGTTGCTTACAATGTTTGGAAAATACAATTTACATGTATGAAATCATCAGTAACATACATATATAACCACAAGTGCCAATTTATATGATTTTCCCACAACAATTAAATATATTATTCTTTTTTGCAATCTTACAGATGTAGGAGAAGTGTCTTAACATCAGTTCATTTTGAACTAGTTTTTTCATATCGATAGACATTTGTCACATGACAGGCGGTCTGGTCTGCAGATTCCCCATTCAATGCACGTCTGAAGAACAACTGTAGCGAATACTTAGCCATGTGTGATTGGTTGAGCCGAAACCTCTTGACACCCAATCAATACGTCTCTAGGCCTGTTTAGTTCTCTTCTCACACACAGCATAGTTCTTATGTAGCGCAGTACCCAATCCTCAGGATTGCTCAAAGCGCATTACACTTTATTTCCCTGGCAGACCTGTTCAATCAAACACTATTTCAACTTCTCTGGGAAGCATCCAGCCATATGCTACAATTAATGCGCGAAGGCTGCCCATACACATATCCACCACTGTCTATAGCCAGGTACTCATTTATACAGCTGAGTGAACTGGACCAATGTAGAGTGAAAAAACTTGCCCAAGGTTTTAACACCGCAGCACAGGCTTCGAACTTGGGTCCTCTTAGTCGAGAGTCCGACGCCCTACCCCTGAGCCACTGCGCTCTGCGCTATATATTCAATACACATTGATAATGATATCACTCCTGTACGTCACAATATCTTTGTCAGTGTTGACAATTGCACATTTTGAAGAGATGGTCTTTCTCAATGCTAATTTCAAAATGTTTAGTGATGGGAATTCTTTCATGGTAGACACCAAGAACTGAACCCTGGTAGAATTTGACAATTGAGGCATGACACATTATTCAATCAATTGGACTGCACACAGAAATGTCTGTTAAATGATAGATTGGAAAATGAATTGGTACAGTTATTTCAGGTTTGACTCCTCGTAGTGGAAGAATAACTTGGTTACAAGTGTTGTATTTTGAGCATGTTCACAATGTTTGCATTTGTGAGCATGTTCACAATGTTTGCATTTGTGAGCATGTTCACAATGTTTGCATTTGTGAGCATGTTCAAAATGTTTGCATTTGTGAGCATGTTCACAATGTTTGCATTTGTGAGCATGTTCACAATGTTTGCATTTGTGAGCATGTTCACAATGTTTGCATTTGTGAGCATGTTCACAATGTTTGCATTTGTGAGCATGTTCACAATGTTTGCATTTGTGAGCATGTTCACAATGTTTGCATTTGTTGACAGGATGACCTCGATCTACCGGTGAAAGTTTGCTACGGCAACTTAGGTAAGTAGCAAGTTTCTGTGGCCCACTTTTTACTTGCTTGATGATATCGATTCACTTTCATGCTTGACTGCACAGCGTATGCTCGTGTTAGGCCTACTTTAACAATAAGAATGCTGTATACTGCTTAGGGGTGTTTTATGACTGGGTGTCATGACTCGGTGCCAGCATATGACATATCAACTATACAGGAACGCCTTTGCACCAGCAAACACAGAGCTGTGTGTTTCAAAGTAGCGTGTTTTAGTTAGAGACATGTCTACCTGTCACTTGGATGGGTAAAATTAGTTTTGGACGGGTAAACAATTAGAGGTAGATGGGCAGACATTTAAGAAGCAACAAACTTTCACTTTATTAACTCTATGCCCATGTACAGTGGGTCATGTGCACACATGCACAGACACACATCTACACGGGCAGTTGGGATTGGTAACAATTTGATCCTATATAAATGCTAAATGTAACACAGATGTGCTCACTTTGGGGCAGTATCTGTATCTCCTCCCTGGCGCCCAGCTTCTATCACCTCTCTCTGTTAGCGTTCACTCCCTTGGAGAAATGACTTGTAATCTGCCAAGTGATGATGTATTAGAAAAACAACACAAACACAACTGTTGCTTTATGTTCTCTTTGTTGTGGCCACAATTAGCAGCGCACGAATTAAATGGATAATAGGAACCAATTGTGTCTCAAAATGCTGTAATGGTGATAATAATAATAACAAGTAAGTGTATAAAGTTTCATAAATCTAGACAAATCCACCCGCAGACTCGAAGATGTATACAAAGTTCTACCACTGGACACTGGTTGGTTAACTAAATATAAGTAATAATAATACTGATATTTATTATTACCATGGTAGTAAATTGCAATTTCTATAAAATGCTCATAGGCCTCTAAGCAATTCTAAATTTGATACAAAAATCATGAAACTGCAAACGAATGTGGATATTAACCTGCATGTATATAGATATTATATATATATATATATATATATATATATATATATTATATATATATATATATATATATATATATATATAATATAATATATATATATATATATATATATATATATATAATAATTATACAACTATATATATTAATAAAAACAGAACAAGTTAATATGTTTGCTAATAAGATTGCTAATCCAGTTTTTTTGTTTTTCTGACGATCGGTTGAAGCTGGTGATTGATTAATTTACTAAATGAGATGGGTGCCTGTTTTTAGTGACATATTTCCATTCGTGTAGCAAGAATGGCTGGAGTGAAGGCATATATTAAAACTGGTGGCACATTGCAAGAATCTGTGTGTCCCATTCACTCTCTACTGCGTGCCTTGTCTGTCACCTGTCAATGTCACCAGACTCCCATGGCATGTGTACACTTGCTCTTTTGTTGCCAAACTTCACAGCTGTCATTTGAAAAAAACATGTTCTTACTTTTTTATTTTGTGATTGGTTATGGCATATGTAATTAAACAGGCCATTGCATTTAAATTTCTTGTTATATTAATTTTAGCACGTATTGTTCGTGGTGGATTCTTAAGATGTCTGAAATTCCATTTGAATAGGTGACGTTGATAGGTTAATAAAATTTGATATTTTCATAGAAAAACAAAATAAACATCTCACATTATTGATAAGTGAGAGGCTTTCTTAATTGAATCCTTTAATCAGTCGATTCATTTTATCACCAAATAAAACACGGTGTTTGTTCAAACAAGCAACTTGTTAGCCTCAAGTAAAATATCATGGACACTGATAATTCTCACATAATCTTTATAATTATACAGATACAAAATGATAGGTTAGTAATATATATCTATATGTATACCATGTTTATGTAAGAGCAACTGATTACAGGAAAACTGACACTGCACATTCCATGGAAGAACCTGTACTCCGAGCCGACCGTGGCCACCCTCGAGGGGCTGTACCTGATCGCTGTTCCCAACCTAGGTAAGATGGTTCAGCCACGGTAGTAGGTGTGGTAGAGCCACAGAGATTATGTATGGAGGCCCACAAGAGGGCAGCACTAACCATAACTCTAGCTCCACAAGACAACAGTGGTATTTGTTTTCTGCCAAAAGAGGTAGGTTATAAATAGAAATGAAGGTTTCTACTGGTAAATCTGTCTTCTAAGACAGAATGTTTGTAGAATTGTGTTAAAACTGTAGTGTGTTTCTAGTGGAGCAGTGTACTATTTTGTTAGTATGCTGACTTTGGTGCAAGATAAATGTATCTCCTCTAAAGCACCAATGTCTACTTGCCTGTTTCTTTACGTCCTTAGACCACTTGTGTCTGGTCTACCAGTGTATATTTCATAAAACACAACAGTAGTTATTTACTGCTATCACATTTGTGTTTTTGATATGTTATGCTTATCTCGAGGGCTTTTCTCCCACATGAGAACATTTAGTGATGAACCACTCCTCCAGAGGGTGCCACTTAATGGAATTTAACTTAAAAATACAGCAGCGTTTTTTTGTATGTGGGCAGATGTCTGTTGGTGGTTGTAACTGGGACTGACTATGTTTTTATGGTTTTTTTATAATAAATTTCATGTGGTATGATTACTTTTTGGTTACATTTATGATTTTAAAATATGTTATCACTATGTCTTACTGTTATTACATTTTATGTCCCTTGTCTATGTGACGTGTGATTGCTGTAAATGATGTTTGAATAGCTCGACCATTGATAATAGTTTTTACAACTGAGAATGTTTGCCAAGCGTAAACATATATAATGTAAATATGTATTGTAATATATACCTATGATTATGTATTCATATGTTCATCATTGTGTACACAATCATATATAATAAGTAAATTTGACTTTTTGTTTATATATATATATATATATATATATATATATATATATATTAAAATATATATATATATATGTATATATATGTATATATGTGGGGTGGCTCCTGTGTTAGTGGTATTTTATATCTTAACTGAAGTCTCCCTGACCTTATATGTCAAATATGTTTTCACTGCATATGTTTTAAGGTTAAAGGTGAACTAAATTGTTTCTGAGTTCTACATAAGACGCTGCGTCTGTGCAGGGATCAAGTATGACGTGGAGAAGGAGAGCAAGGCTGAGTGGGATGCGAAACAGTCACAACTCACTCACCTCATGGAACAGGAGAAGAACAGGATGGCTGGTGGGTGGGCCACTCTGTCTGTCTCGGTCTCAGTCTCTGTGTCTGTCTGCGTGTCTGTCTGTGTCGCTGTCTGCATGTCTGTCTGTCTCTGTCTCTATGTCTTTCTCTGTGTCTATCTCTATCTATGTCTCCCTCTGTGTGTCTGTGTCTCTCTGTCTCTGTGTCTATCTCTGTCTCTCTGTCTCTCTGTCTCTCTGTCTCTCTGTCTCTCTGTCTCTCTGTCTCTCTGTCTCTCTGTCTCTCTGTCTCTCTGTCTCTTTGTCTGTCTCTTTGTCTGTCTCTGTCTGTCTCTGTCACTGTGTCAGTCTCTGCGTGTGCATGTCCGTGTGCATGTCCGTGTGTGTCTCTGTCACTGTCTCTGTATGTGTGTGCATGCGTGCGTGCGTGCGTGTGTGCATGTTTGTCACTGTATCTGTCTCTGTCACTATTTCATTTTAAAATGACAGTATTTAATTAATATTCTGTGGGGTAAATGCAGTTGGAGTGTACAGACAACTTGAGATGGTGTTCATCTGCCGGGTAAAGTAGGAAGTGGCTTGAGCAGTTGAAAGGACTGGATTCTGTGTGATGTTAGAACTTACGTGTATAATAGCTGTGATCAGAAGAAAGCATGACTAGACACCTAGATGATGACACGTTGTGTGTGTGTCTGTGACAGCGGACGTGGCGGCAGAACCAGACTCATTTGTTGAGAAGCTCGCAGCGAATGTGATCAAGAATCTGCAGGTTCACATCACAGACATCCACATGCGCTATGAGGACGCCTTCACCAACCCCGCACAGCCCTTCTCTGTCGGGGTCACCCTCAAGGAACTACGCTTCCAGGTCCGTCATGTTCTGTCATGTCATGTTGAGTGTCAGTGTGTTCTAGGAGGTGCATTCGTTGATGACTGTGTGTGTGCGTGCGTGCGTGTGTGCGTGCATGTGTGCATGCCTGCGTGTGTGTGTGTCTGGGTGCCTGCGTATGTGTGTCTGTGTGTCTGTGTGTCTGTGTGTGTATGTGCGTGTGCGTGCGTGTGTGTCTGTGTGTGTGTGTGTGTGTGTGTGTGCGTGCGTACATGTGTGTGCCTGCGTGTGTGTGTCTGTGTGTGTGGGTGTGCGTGCGTGTGTGCGTGCCTGCGTGTGTGTGTCTGTGGGTGTATGTGGGTGTGTGTCTTCTTCCAAAACACTGTCCTTTGCACAGTTGTTAAGAAGACACACACACACTCACGTACACACATGCTCATATTCATGCGTATATATATATATATACATACATATATATATATATATATATATATATATATATATATATATATATATATATATTACATGTACATTCATGAATACATCTAAGGCATAAGATGGATAAAACTATTTATTGTATCAACTTTAACCATTTTTCACAAGTCATTGTCAATAATAAACCTGTTGAAACCGTCAAAGTTGTGCTGTACTTATTGCATTTTAAGCTGCACCCGAAATTTCACATACATTTTGACTTGGCGCACGTCTGATTACATTTCTGTATCTTTTACTTTGTCTGCAAGTGAGTGATGCAGTGAGTGTCTTCAAGAGATGATTGTTGATGGTTTCAGACAACGGATAAGAACTGGAAGCCGACAGTGATCAAGGACGCAGTGACTGTCATCTTCAAGGTACGGAGGCAGGGCATCTGTTACATGGAGGCTGGAGAGGATATTTATGCATAGCAATCATTGTGGTCATGCTACATATACACATATCATCATCTTTAAGATCTGTACCATTACTTACCAGACACTTTCCTGTGTGCAGCCATCGTATTTACATTCGTTGCTTACTCCTGTAAGAAAACCTGTTCAGCTTCGATCCTCTTGTTCTGATTCACTTTTTGTCCCTAAAGTCAATACAAGTATTGGGATTGGGACTTGCTGTGTGTACCTACTCTTTGGAATATGCTTCCTTCTAGTATTAAATCAGTTGAAAATATTGCAAAATTCCGCCGTCATTTAAAGACATACCTTTACAACCTTGCCTATCACCATAGCTCCCTGGCATATCAATCAATCTGATGATAACTGGATTTGTTTATTGACTCTGAGATCGATCAACCCTTTTGTATTGATGCACCCTTGAGCTTGATTTCGAAAGATTTAGGTACAATAGAAGTTACCTAATTATTATTATTATGATAACTTTTTTCAAATGTCTTAAAAACGGAATAATTTTATTTTAAAAGTGCCTTTGTCACTTACTTAGACATTAATTGTGTGAGATTTCACGGTATTTGTGAATTGTAATGAAAGAGAAGTGAAGTTTTTTGTTTACACATTCCTCTATTTTCCAGTTTGAATGTGAGGCTGGACTACTGCTGATGTTTGAGTCTGAGTTATTACGATGTGTGTTTCAGTCGATCAAGTTGAACAGCCTTGGTCTGTACTGGAACAGTCACAGTGACATGTACATGAAGCTGTCTAAGGACCAGAGACAGGTAGTTATTCAGTTGTTAGCACTCCAGATGGTAATATACAAACACAGAGGAGAGTCACAAGTTGGCTTCTCAAGGTGTGTTTATGTGACGTTTGCTATGACATAGACAAAAAAAAAAATTTGTGTTCCACGATTCATTTGTGTAAGTGTTATGACTTTCGGTCTCATTTGGCGGTGAGGTAACCTCTCGGTCAAAACAGAGAAAAAATAAACCAAATATACACCATTTCCTGCAAAGTCGCTGGATGCTGTACACCCGATACCAGTCTGGAGCAATTGTACAAGTCAAGAACACTGCAAATGGCAACGAAAATATTATCTGACCCCACCTACTTCTTACACGACCATTACGACCTCCTTCCCTCTGGAAGGAGGTACAGAATGCCAACTGTAAAAACCCAGCGTGTCCTTAAATCCTTCATTCCATCCTCCATCAAGTATTTGAACCAGCCACAAGAAATCAACCATTGACAGACCATTGACAGTTCCTACCACTGCCACTGCAATGTTGTTTTATCACATTTATTTTTTTATTGTCTTATAATATTGTCATAATGTTTTAGCATATTTATTCCAGTATTTGATCTATTTTTACAGCTACCGTTTACATGTTTATATACACTGTACTTGATTTTACTGTATACATACATTACTATGCGATTTAAATATTGTGTTTCTTGCACCCTCCAAAGTGCAAGACGTATATTCATTCTGACTGGACAATAAAGTTATTATTATTATTAATTTTAGTAGTTTCTACATGACATCTACATTTTGCTGTAATTAATAAAATTGTAAATTGAATATGTCACCTGAATAAGTGAAAGTGAAACTAATAAGAACAATCTGATAACAAATTGTAAAATAATTAAAGTAGATTAAAAAATCAATGGCACATATAACCTGAATAAGTGAAATTATAATAATTAAATGTCTGAATTATGGATAAATAGGTAAGTAGCATAAATAGCTGAAACAAACATTGTGGACAGTTGTTTAACTCATTCACTACCAAGTACTATAAAATAACAGAATAATAAAATAAAACAGTTTAAAATATTTTTAGATGCTTTATGATTCTGATTGATTTAGTACAAGTTTTATGTTGTAATTACACGTCGTAGTAGTAGTGTTTAATGTCCAGTAGGAACCCCAAGGCAGCTAAGAACCGTTGGCGAGTAGGGAATTTCAAAAGTAGACGTCCTAGGCGTAAAAATATTGCACTTGTGCTTGTTGTTTGCAGAAAATACTGCACAAGAACATAGCAGCAGACAGCAAGCACACGGAGTACCAGTACAGTGAGTACAGCACGCGTCTTGTGTCTTCTACTTCACTACGACTCAATCTGCACCAATCACAAATGTATAATATGTCATCTAGAAAATGTATTTATAATTATTTCATGATTTTAGTAGGTTTATGATTTTTATAGTACTGTAACTGATATATACTGACTGTGATAACATTGCGTTATTGATTTAATATTTATTTATTTTAAATCAGTATTTATTTTATTATAACTGACTGTAAATTGTTTAACCTCTTTGTCACCACCATAACCAGTATATGAGTTATATTTATTTCACTACGACCGCCGGTGTAATTACTGTTTTATGTTTTGTATGTACAGACCACAAGACAATGTTCTCTCCTTTGAGAAATTTAATGAAGTAACTTCTATCTTGTGTAGGTTTAGTAAAATATTCCAGAATTTTGTGTACAATTTCATGACAAGAAAGTAGACTTTTTAAATTGTGCAACTTGCTGGTTGCTTTAAAAAAAAACATCCATTGGGTCAAATGCCCTCTACACTAGTATATCTTTCATTAACTCTGCATATATGTTTTTCAAATATTATGCAACCTGAAGATAAAATGGCACAACAGGCAAAAATTACACCTGTGTGTTTATGGTATATATGTATAGATGGCAAGTTTGATCAAACTGGTGAATATTATTTAGATTGTGCGCATATTTTCATAAAAACAGACCAACTCAGTGTGTGACTTTGAAGGTAGTATTTATGTTTCAGTGGTGCATCCGATCTCTTCTGGTGCCCAGATCCAACTCTGTACCAAGCCCCAGAAGCATAACTATGAGATCCCAAAGATCCTCCTAAACGTCATCTTCCAGGAGATAGCTCTGGTGCTCACCAGAGACCAGGTGAGGATCTGTGAGTGTCTGGGTGTGTCTGGGAGTGTCTGTGAGTGTTTGGGTGTGTCTGGGAGTGTCTGGGTGTGTCTGGGAGTGTCTGGGAGTGTTTGGGTGTGTCTGGTGTGTCTGGGAGTGTCTGGGAGTGTTGGTGGGTGTGTCTGGGAGTGTCTGGAGTGTTTGGGTGTGTCTGGGAGTGTCTGGGTGTGTCTGGGAGTGTCTGGGAGTGTCTGGGAGTGTCTGGGTGTGTCTCATGTCTGTCTGGACTCTTGTAATGTACTCATTCTGGGAGTGGTCTGGAGTGTATGGGTGTGTCTCATTTTGTAGCAGTACTGTTGCAGCATATTAATGTGATGTGATATGATATCTGACATTTGCTGTACTTTGATGTGTGGTCATGTTAAATCAACTGGTTATATGATGCTGTGTTGCAGTACAGTGATATCTTGTGATGTGTGTTGCGACATTGTGCATCTTTGATGTGTGTTACAGTAATGAATCATGTGATGTGTGTTACAGTACAGTGACATCATGTGATGTGTGTTACAGTACAGTGACATCTGTGATGTGTGTTCAGTGTATCTGTGATGTGTTACAGTACAGTGACATCATGTGATGTGTGTTACAGTACAGTGACATCTATGTGTGTGTGATGTACAGTACAGTGACATCATGTGATGTGTGTTAGGTTTCAGTACAGTGACATCATGTGATGTGTGTTGTGATGTGACAGTACAGTGACATCTGTGATGTGTGTTACAGTACAGTGACATCATGTGATGTGTTGTGATGTGTGTTACAGTACAGTGACATCATGTGATGTGTTACAGTACAGTGACATCTGTGATGTGTGTTACAGTACAGTGACATCATGTGATGTGTGTTACAGTACAGTGACATCATGTGATGTGTGTGTGATGTGTGTTACAGTACAGTGACATCATGTGATGTGTGTTACAGTACAGTGACATCCTGTGATGTGTGTTGTGATGTGTGTTACAGTACAGTGACATCATGTGATGTGTGTTGTATTGTGACAGTACAGTGACATCATGTGATGTGTTGTGATGTGTGTTACAGTACAGTGACATCATGTGATGTGTTGTGATGTGTGTTACAGTACAGTGACATCATGTGTGTGATGTGTGTTACAGTACAGTGACATCATGTGATGTGTTGTGATGTGTGTTACAGTACAGTGACATCATGTGATGTGTGTTACAGTACAGTGACATCATGTGATGTGTGTTACAGTACAGTGACATCATGTGATGTGTTGTGATGTGTGTTACAGTACAGTGACATCATTGTGATGTGTGTTACAGTACAGTGACATCATGTGATGTGTTGTGATGTGTGTTACAGTACAGTGACATCATGTGATGTGTGTTACAGTACAGTGACATCATGTGATGTGTTGTGATAAGCTGATGTGTTACAGTACAGTGACATCTGTGAGTATGATATGTGGTGTGTGTTACAGTACAGTGACATCATGTGATGTGTGTTGTGATGTGTGTTACAGTACAGTGACATCATGTGATGTGTGTTGTGATGTGTGTTACAGTACAGTGACATCATGTGATGTGTGTTACAGTACAGTGACATCATGTGATGTGTGTTACAGTACAGTGACATCATGTGATGTGTGTTACAGTACAGTGACATCATGTGATGTGTTGTGATGTGTGTTACAGTACAGTGACATCATGTGATGTGTGTTACAGTACAGTGACATCATGGAGTTGTTGGAGTCGAGGGAGAGACTGACTCTGGGTGCCAAGTTCCGCAAGTATCACCCTCAAGTGGCATTAACGAAGGACCGACGGCGATGGTGAGTCAGTGTCCACTCTTGGACAGTGGTCAAGACCAACAACCATCTCAGTGTCCATTCATGTGGCCAGCGGTAGGCCCCCTAGATACTGCAACCTTCGACCATTTTGATTATCGTATAATATTGTTAGTCAGTTTTTAGTCCTTTGAGCTGAAGGCTGTTGTGATGGTGTATACAGGACAGGTGACTGTTGTCGGTGTGTAATGCTGTCGTACATTGAGTGTATGCTATTTAAGATGCAGTCGGACTGCTTCTGTGGAAACTCTGCACTACACGTGTAAAGATGCAAAAAACAAAGGCTGAAATGCTTACCCTGTGAGTGTGTTTTGGCTGTACTTTTCATTTGCCGTGGCCAGGTGGCATTTTGCGTACGAGTCGGTGCTGGGAGAGACCGTGAGACCGCGACGTAACATGTGGTCTTGGGAACACATCAAGCGCCATCGCAAGGTGTGTCGGGAATACAAGGAGGCGTACAGGCAGCAACAACTGGCTGGGAGCAACACCGCACTGCCCATTCGCGAGAAAATAGAGGTATATAGGGGAAGTTATGTAATATATTGTTCGTGGCTCCAGTATTTGGTCATTTTGTAAGAAATTCACTTACCTTAGAGGATAATCTGTGAAACGTGTAACGTCTTGGTCACGTACTGGTGTCCATGGATAACACCAAAGTCCTGACCCAAGAATGCAACTGGAAGAAGAAGAAAGTGAAGGAGGCTATTTACATCAATGTGGAGAGCCCCTACCATGAACAGAGATCAGGGAACAGAGACCTGTTCTCCATATATGGCCAAATTATCCCGCTGAAGTCTGGTCCTTCTCTGATGACACCAGTGTGTGACCAAGACTCAAACTGATGGGTTCCCCATGTTTCACAAATTATGCTCCAAAGTAAGTGGGTTTCTTACAAGATAATGGGGAAGTTGGCGACCGTGTTACTGATATAAATGTGCCGTCTTCGTGAAAGTCTGGAGAAACATGTGAAAAAGATATCCATGTTGTAACTCCCTAACACGGTAACACGCAAATGAAAAAGTTTGTTTTAGTGAAATACAGTCTTTATTCGAAAACACACCACGCCACCCCTGCGAAGAACTAACAGCGCTAACTGTTCTGGTTTGTTGAAATGATAGTATATACGTTGTTATTGTCACACACGAGACGTTGCAAGTGACTGTGATTGTGGTCTTTGTGTTGCAGAAATATGAGAAGGAACTGGACGTGTTCAATATCATGTTGATGAGACGTCAGGCAGATCTACTGGTGAGCAACAACATGTGACCTGTGTCTACGGCAGGCTGACCACACATAGTGTCCTGTCATACACCTTTCTAGATGACAAATTATTGTCATCGCAGCTATTAGCTAAAATATACCCAGACATGCGTAGATTGCTATAGACATCTGGAGAAGACTTGAGTTAGTCAAGACAGTTTGATCGCAATGACAGACAGGAGTGAGTGTGGTTGGGTGTATGAGTGAGTGAGTGAGTGAGTGAGAGTGATTGATTGATTCAGTGAGTGAGTGATTGATTGATTGAGTGAGTGAGTGAGTGATTGAGTGAGTGAGTGAGTGAGTGAGTGAGTGAGTGAGTGAGTGAGTGGTGAGTGAGTGAGTGAGTGAGTGAGTGACGTGACGGAGAGGGATGAGAGAGTGAGGATGCTGTGGAGAGAGTGATTGAAGTGAGTGATTGATGGCTGGCATGGCTGGACTGGCTGGCGGACGGCTGGCTGGACGGCTGGCGGCTGGCTGGCTGGCTGGTGGTGGCGGGGTGGATGGCTGGCTGGCTGGCTGGCTGGCTGGCTGGCTGGCTGGCTGGCTGGCTGGCTGGCTGGCTGGCTGGCTGGCTGGCTGGCTGGCTGGCTGGCTGGCTGGCTGGATGGCTGGCTGGCTGGCTGGCTGGTGCGCTGGATGGCTGGCTGGACTGGCTGGCTGGCTGGCTGGCGGCTGGCTGGACTGGCTGGACTGGCTGGACTGCTGACTGGCTGGCTGGCTGGCTGGCTGGCTGGCTGGCTGGCTGGCTGGCTGGCTGGCTGGCTGGCTGGCTGGCTGGCTGGTGGATGGATGGATCGATGGATCGATGGATCGATGGATCGATGGATCGATGGATCGATGGATCGATGGATCGATGGATGGACTGGATTGAGTGGGTGGAGTGGATGGGTGGGTGTCGAGTGACTGAATGAATGCATATGTGAATGATTGAGTGAGTGCATTGATGGATGGATTGAGTGGATGGAGTGGATGGGTGGGTGTCGTGTGACTGAGTAAGTGCATATGTAAGTGTGATAAAGACCCCTGTGGCTATGTCATTGCTGATAAAACATTTGTTACATCACCACTCATACCACTCATAATGTTGCTGTCCTTGAGTTGAGTTGAGTTGAGTTGAGTTGAGTTGAGTTGAGTTGAGTTGAGTTGAGTTGAGTTGAGTTGAGTTGAGTTGAGTTGAGTTGAGTTGAGTTGAGTTGAGTTGAGTTGAGTTGAGTTGAGTTGAGTTGAGTTGAGTTGAGTTGAGTTGAGTTGAGTTGAGTTGAGTTGAGTTGAGTTGAGTTGAGTTGAGTTGAGTTGAGTTGAGTTGAGTTGAGTCGTGTTGTTACAGGTGAGGCAGGACCAGAAGCACAAGCAGAACTTTGTGTCGAGTTGGTTGGGCGGCTGGTTCGGCGGCGGCGAAACACAAGAGGAACCTGGTACAGGCCGCTTGACCACTCACTCGGGAAATTCTTACTCT
This sequence comes from Ridgeia piscesae, assembly GCA_025642075.2. NCBI lineage: Eukaryota > Metazoa > Annelida > Polychaeta > Sabellida > Siboglinidae > Ridgeia > Ridgeia piscesae. Next base: position 42,989 of record JAODUO010000702.1, read on the forward strand.
TATCTTAATGACTTTTGGGGTGATTATATGCCAGATTTGTCTTGGAGTGGAGATGAAGGTGATAAGAGATTCTGGTGCTTTGAATGTAGAAGCCTCGCTCCACTGTTGAGTTGTTCTGTTGTCAGTTACATTTGTTCACAGATGTTAATAGTTTAATTGGAGGTTGTCTGTTGTTATCTGTTAGTTGCCGAAATGTGTTTTAATGAACCATTTTTTGTTGTTGAAATAAAGTCTGGGTTTAGATAGTTTGTGTTGATGGCATTGTGCCACTTTCTATGAGGTCAGGTCTGATTATGTCACATGATATGTTGTTACCCCCATCTTGGGTCACGACCTTTATCGGAATTTTCCAGGCTCTCTGTTACGAGATCTGAATGACACAATTATTTCACTTCACCAAACACTACCAGGAGCTGATGGTGAATGTTGTGTGGTGATTTCTCGTGCAGGTGTTGACGTCAAGAAGTTGATGACGCCTGAAGAGAAGGCCAAATTGTACGCGGCCATTGGCTACGATGACGAGGATGTTGACCCAAACTTGCCCAAGCAGGTGATACGATGTCCGTCCTGTAAAGTGATAGTTATGTTGAGAAACCCACCAACTGCATCCCCAATAGTGGTTTATCATTCCTAATGTTGATGTTTCTACATTGTTCCTAATGCAAATGTTTTGAGGTAATCCTTAAACCCCAATGTTTTATGATCATAATAATTTGATAAACATTATTTATTCATGATAACCTTCAAAAATATACATTTTATATTCCCAAATGGCATGATTGCTTATCATCCTTATATCGGTGTCTCTAACCCTGATGTTTAATGATCATCTGTTTTGAGATCACCCCTAACCCTGATGTTTTGAGATCACTCCTAATCCAGATGTTTACAGATTACCCTAACCCCAATATATTAAGATCACCCCTAACCCCAACGTTTTGAGATCGTCCCTAACCTCGGTGTTTTGAGATCATCCTTTGAGCAATATCTTCAGATCACTCATAATCCCTGTGTTTTGAGACCATTCCTAATATTGATGTTTTTATGTCATCCCTAACAAATTGTCAAGTTTGTCAAACCTTGTGTTTTGCCTTGTATCAGAACTGTCAAACATTCGGTGTCAAGGAATTAACTCTTCGTATATACATTGACCCTGTCACGCAGTCTGTCGACAGGTTATTAGTACATGGCAAAAACCCTTGCTGAGGAAGACTGCATGTGGTAGTGAAAACATACAAAACCATAAAATTGTAATTTTGTTGACGTAGAATATCGAAAACAATTTGAATCTTTGTTAGTTGTTAGAATGTGTAAGGCAACACACTGGAGCCATGTGTTAACACATGTTTGTTGACTGTGAACAGTTTGTGGCGGTGAAGGTGAATGCCGCCCTGAAGAACTTCACGGTGTGTCTCAAGGACAGACGTGTGCCTCAGTGCTCCTGCGTACTGCGTCTACAGCTCAACAACCTGAGTGCCAACTTCAAGCAGCGACCCTCCGCCAATGCAATGAGGTACAAACCAAGTTCAAATCCTGTGAGGTCGCATGTTGAACTATGAGCAAGTTCACTCGGCTGTTTAAATGAGCGCATAGCTATAGACAGTGGTGGATATTTTCACAGGAATAGTCTGCATGTTAACTGCAGCACTGTTGGATGTTGCCAGGGAGTAAAGTGTAACGTACTGAGCATTACTTGATGTTGAGTTGGTCACCCTATTTCTACTTGCAGTGTGGTGTCCACTATTGACTCGATGATGATGTCCGGTCTTCCACACCCTGAGGTCAAGAGAGACACCATCCTTCTGTCATCGCTGGACACTGGCCGAGCCAAGAGTCGTCACCTACTGTCTGTCAAGTTTGAGACGAATCCCCTTGACAGTGACTTCAACCAGACTGTTGACGTGTCAGCTCAGCCACTGGAGATTGTCTATGACGCTGTAAGTGACACGTGTCCATCAGGGCTTTATGCAGGACCAAATTATTGCCAGTCACACATGTTTTGGTGGGCACACGGATGTTAATTGTTAAGCCAGTTTACAAACTTTAAAATGTGTCTGATGACCTGAAATCTAAATGGACTACAAACACACATGTGACACCATTTACACTCACTTCTAAGGCATAACTGACAATATCTATGGATTTGGAACACCTTTTTTGTTCCTTCATTTTTTTTCCCGTCAACCACCCGTCCACCCATATTTCTACCCGTCAACAACGGTTTTTACCCGTCCAAATGATGGGTGGACGGGTCTCTGCACAAAGCTATGGTGTCCATCAAACATTTCCAGAAAAAGTCGGGAAAGAGCTGGGAATTGGATGTTCTGGTGGAAGAGTTGACTTTTTATATTTATAGAAACATTAATTAATTGTTTGTGTCATATGTGAATTGTATTATGATCATGGCAGCTGTCGTAAAGAAATACTTGTGCGAAAGCTACAACGAACTTTTGTTAAATGTTATTTGATATTTTTAAACCAGACGGGTAAAATTATCCGAGGTCGAAATAATTACTTTTGACCTCGGATGAATACCCGTCTGTGGACAATTAATAAATAAACGTAATTAATGCAACACCAATAACTGTGTTGATATCTGCCATATAGATGTGTTATGTGAAAACTTATGCAAAAGGAAAATTAAATATAATTAATAAATAATAGTAAGATAACTTCTGTTGTTCCTGGACAAGTACAAGGATTGGTCCATCTCAAAACTGAAAGTTGGTGAAATTAGCAGAGTTTATTGTCTTGCGGTGTTGACATTGTGTGCTTTGTCTTACAGAGTACAATCAACCAGCTGGCCGAGTTCTTCAAACCTCCTGACTGGGTCCATCTGAAACAGTGAGTCTCACATATAAGAGATCTAGCGTAATGACTCAATGTGTTCACATGCCGTCTGTTTGCAGATACTAAAATCTACAAAATTAACGTTTCGTACGCCTTTGAACACCAGTCAACTGCAAGAGATTTAGTGATTGTGCCATGGCAAACAGTGGAACAACCATTGTGAACATTCTGACATTTTTCTGAGCACTGACTGCTGTGAACCAGTTTACTGACGTAATGGGTGTATCGGGGAAAACGTTACTAAACATTCTGTTGTTAAATTTAACCAGCTGTATTAAAATGCAAAAAGCTGCCGTCATTTTCTGTGACACTGGTAACAATGCCCAATTGTCATGTGCTGTTACTGAGGTTTTCCATATACAACGTTATTGTTAAAAAAAAAAGTTCAGGTTTAAGGGCTTTAGGACCTACTTGGCAGAAAGAACCAGCGGGGTTTAGGGCCTCTTTTCCGGATGAATAGAATGCTCATGTTGTTGAAATGTTGGAGGGGGATAGACCGCCATTACCCTCCTTTTGTTTTAACTGTATATGAACCATGTAGTGTGTCACACCAGGCTCTCCACCCAGGTGTGAATCCTGCCATTTCAAACCTTGTGCAAGTTCATTCACTCTACATAGCTGCATACAAATCTGCAAAATAAATCTACATTGCTCCAGTTCACTCAGCTGTGTGACTGAATACATGGCTATAGACAGTGGTACTTTGTCTTCACATGTTAATTGCAACCTAACTAAATGCTTTCCAGAGAAGTTGAGGTAGAGTTCAGTTGAACAGGCCAGCCAGGGACTGAAGTGTAGAGGACAGAAGTCCCAAGGCCCGGACACTAGTGTAGATGATAGAGAAGTCCCAAGGCCCGGACACTAGTTAGGGAGTAAGGGACACTAGTGTAGAGGATAGAGAAGTCCCAAAGCCCGGACACTAGTGTAGAGGACAGAAGTCCCAAGGCCCGGACACTAGTGTAGAGGACAGAGAAGTCCCAAGGCCCGGACACTAGTGTAGAGGACGGAGAAGTCCCAAGACCCGGACACTAGTGTAGAGGACGGAAAAGAAGTCCCAAGGCCCGGACACTAGTGTAGAGGACAGAGAAGTCCCAAGACCCGGACACTAGTGTAGAGGACAGAGAAGTCCCAAGGCCCGGACACTAGCGTAGAGGACGGAAAAGTCCCAAGGCCCGGACACTAGTGTAGAGGACGGAGACGTCCCAAGGCCCGGACACTAGCGTAGAGGACGGAGACGTCCCAAGGCCCGGACACTAGCGTAGAGGACGGAGACGTCCCATGGCCCGGACACTAGCGTAGAGGACGGAGAAGTCCCATGGCCCGGACACTAGCACTAGCGTAGAGGACGGAGACGTCCCATGGCCCGGACACTAATGTAGAGGACGGAGACGTCCCATGGCCCGGACACTAGCGTAGAGGACGGAGACGTCCCATGGCCCGGACACTAGCGTAGAGGACGGAGACGTCCCATGGCCCGGACACTAGCGTAGAGGACGGAGACGTCCCATGGCCCGGACACTGTGCTATACAGAACCCTACAGTTACTGGGTGTGGCCTGTTTCAGACTTCGGTTCTCGGCCATGTCTCGGTTTGAGGAGTTGAAGGAACAGACAGCGACTGGCCTGCTCCACGCGGTGCAGACACGGACGTACGCTGACATCAGGGTCAACTTCCAACCCTCCTACATCATCCTACCACAGGGTGGCATCTATCAAAGGTAAGTCTACGGTCTGTTTGCATCTTAGTAATTGTTATCAAAATCTGAGATCACTTTTGAGGGTAAGTTAAAAAAACGCAGATTATCTCCTGTCCATAAAGACATTTTATGTGTTACAGTTATGTTTTTGTTAGTGTTTGTCAGATTTGTGTGCCTGCTCTGTGCATGTAATGTTTGAAAATACAATCCTTTCACTTAAGCAGGCTGATGGAGAGGAAACTGATTCTTGCACTGGTTGTAATTGTTCTCAAAGTTGTTATTATTAAAGTAAATATCACATTTAATTGTAAAACGTTAGCGTTTGTATAAAATATTCATAAATAACCTGTCACAGGCCCGCTGCCATGGTTTCAGAGAGATGCAGGCCATTATGCATGATGACATTTTTGTCAGTCCAAACTTTTGTGATAGACACGTACATGTTAACTGACACACGTACAAAAGTACACATCAGCGGAAATGTGGATTTATGACCTCAAATAAACTATAAATACACATGTGACACCCATTTTCAAAGCATAATTGACAATATTATATATGATTTTTTAAAGACTTGCTCTTTTTAACCCTCCACCTTCCTTCCTACCCGTCCAAAATTGATTTCACCCATCTAAATGGGACTCTACATAGATGGATGGGTCTCTACATAGATGGATGGGTCTCTACATAGATGGATGGGTCTCTACATAGGTGGATGGGTCTCTACATAGATGGATGGGTCTCTACATAGATGGATGGGTCTCTACATAGGTGGATGGGTCTCTACATAGGTGGATGGGTCTCTACATAGGTGGATGGGTCTCTACATAGATGGATGGGTCTCTACATAGATGGATGGGTCTCTACATAGGTGGATGGGTCTCTACATAGATGGATGGGTCTCTACATAGATGGATGGGTCTCTACATAGATGGATGGGTCTCTACATAGGTGGATGGATCTCTACATAGATGGATGGGTCTCTACATAGATGGATGGGTCTCTACATAGATGGATGGGTCTCTACATAGGTGGATGGGTCTCTACATAGGTGGATGGGTCTCTACATAGGTGGATGGGTCTCTACATAAGTGGATGGGTCTCTACATAAAACTATGGTGAGATTGTTCAAGTGTGTAACCGTGGTTTATGTTTGCAGCAAGTGTAACATGATGGTAATGGACCTTGGTGAGTTCAAGATTGACAGTGTCAAGCAAGAGAGAGTCACTGCCGTCCCGTCTCCCACCGACGTCACCGGTGACCATCAGGTCTGACAATTCATTTACAACCACAGTCATAGCTTCATTTTATTATTTTATTGTATTTTTTACCATGAAGATTGCTGAATTTTATTCATACATTTTGTTACTTTTTTGCCTTTTAACAAAAATTATTTTATTGTTTAACTCTAGAGTTTGACTTATTGTATTGATTTAATTGATTTGATTTCTGAACCATATAGGTTGAAAATAGATTGTTAATTAATTTGAGTTGATTTTGTCTTCAAAGTTTTATCTAAATTACTTAATTGTGAGGTTCCAGTGTACTTTGCAGTGTATGTCTTCACTATTTGCAGTGTATGCCTTCACTATTTGCAGTGTATGCCTTCACTATTTGCAGTGTATGTCTTCACTATTTGCAGTGTATGTCTTCACTATTTGCAGTGTATGCCTTCACTATTTGCAGTGTATGTCTTCACTATTTGCAGTGTATGTCTTCACTATTTGCGGTGTATGTCTTCACTATTTGCGGTGTATGTCTTCACTATTTGCAGTGTATGTCTTCACTATTTGCAGTGTATGTCTTCACTATTTGCAGTGTATGTCTTCACTATTTGCGGTGTATGTCTTCACTATTTGCAGTGTATGTCTTCACTATTTGCAGTGTATGTCTTCACTATTTGCAGTGTATGTCTTCACTATTTGCTGTGTATGTACTTCACTATTTGCAGTGTATGCTTCACTATTTGCAGTGTATGTCTTCACTATTTGCGTGTATGTCTTCACTATTTGCAGTGTATGTCTTCACTATTTGCAGTGTATGTCTTCACTATTTGCGTGTATGTCTTCACTATTTGCAGTGTATGTCTTCACTATTTGCAGTGTATGTCTTCACTATTTGCAGTGTATGTCTTCACTATTTGCGTGTATGTCTTCACTATTTGCGTGTATGTCTTCACTATTTGCAGTGTATGTCTTCACTATTTGCAGTGTATGTCTTCACTATTTGCAGTGTATGTCTTCACTATTTGCAGTGTATGTCTTCACTATTTGCAGTGTATGTCTTCACTATTTGCGGTGTATGTCTTCACTATTTGCAGTGTATGTCTTCACTATTTGCAGTGTATGTCTTCACTATTTGCAGTGTATGTCTTCACTATTTGCAGTGTATGTCTTCACTATTTGCAGTGTATGTCTTCACTATTTGCGGTGTATGTCTTCACTATTGTGTTGAAGCTGTTCTGACAATACCTGTTGACACAATGCATGTGTCCTGTTACAGCTGAACTATGAAGAGATACAGAAGAAAGCTTATGACATATTCAAAGTGTCACTTCAAAGACTTCAGTTACTCTACGTCAAAGCAGGTATGGTCACCTGGATTGACCGAATTCGTTATAGAGCACACGTTTTTAAAGAAACACTGACCCAGGTCACTGACACAGGTCACTGACCCAGGTCACCGACACAGGTCACTGACACAGGTCACCGACACAGGTCACTGACACAGGTCACCGACACAGGTCACTGACACAGGTCACCGACACAGGACACTGACACAGGTCACCGACACAGGTCACTGACACAGGTCACTGACACAGGTCACTGACACAGGTCACTGACACAGGTCACTGACACAGGTCACTGACACAGGTCACTGACACAGGTCACTGACGAAAAACAGAATTAGAGAATGCAAAGTAAGATTTGTGAATGAGCTCCAAGGATAAAATGTAATAATTCTTACACAGGACTGTGAAGGAATATAAATTAGACAGAGATGGAGTAAACAATAATAATTAGTTGTATGATTATTTTTTAAAGAACTACAAATTTATGTCTTAGAATGTTTCAAACTTCTCAAAATAAGTCACTTTAAAAAAGGTAAGTTCTTATACAACACAGTGTCCAGTCCATAGAACTCCTCAAAACACTTCACACCCCTTCACTGACCTGGTCAATCGATTGGCAGTTTAATATTCTAGCCACTGCACCACTGTGCCACTGCACCCCACACTTGTCAAACACTTCCTTGTCTTGTGTGGTCATCTTGTCCACTGTTGTGTCCAGGTGAGGACTGGAAGTCTGCCAGGGAGACCCACACCCCAATGCATGTGCTGAAGCCGGTCAAGCTGGACATCACCCTCCACAAATGTATGATTCAGGACAAGAAACTGCCCAGGTAAGGGAGTGACCACCAATGTCACAACCGGTGATGGAAAGATGTTAGTTTGATATTTTTGTGAACCTGCTATGGTGTCATTTGTTACTTTATATTGTTAACCCTTTAAAGGGATTCTTTCCAAACTTAGACACATTCAAGTTGTACTATATCAAAACATGATAATTTCACGTGCATGTAAGTACCTTCTCTGCTACTTTTGAATTGCAAATCTGCATAACGTGGGTGTTATCTGAGCAACAAATCAATAAATAACTGCTTCAACGACTCACTGAGCTTCCTACCATGTGAAAGACATTAATTTGATTTTTTATGAAACCGCTACGGTGATTAATTATGCAGTATGATTATAATGAATATTCATGAACACGCAGTGAACCATGCAATGACTGTAGACTTTAAACTCAGTGAACTTGTCAGATAAAACAGAAGTCTGACGACCTGAATCAAATATTCAAGACCATTCCTTATATGGATAGTATAGGCAGAGCCCAAACTAGACACTGTGTACGTGGAGTGTTTTGTTCCATTGGTTGTCGCTGGTCCTCACTTATGGAACGATCTACCACGCAATATGCGAACATGTGATTCATTTTACCAGTCCAAAAGACTCCTTAAAACTTATTTATTCAAAATAGCTTTTTACTCATGAACATTGACGGACGTTTTCAGTTTTTAGGATATACTTATTTATTTATTATTCTGAGCTGCTTTTAGTACTTTTACATTCATGATATGTATTATTATTATTATTATAAGTATTTTTTATTATTATAAATATGTGTATTTTATGATAATTTATTTCGATATTTGATGCTATGTTTTTATGATTTTTAACTTTTAGTTTCTTTCTATGATTTGTTGTCACAGCGCCTCCGAATAAGGTAACTTGAATTTATGGCAATATAGAAATGCTTTTATTATTATTATTATTATTATTATTATTATTATTATTATTATTAAAAACTGATTAATAAATGACATTTGTAAGGAAATGAAGACAAGAACAGTCTTCGTGTGTGGAGCTGTCTGCTACAGTCTGAAAGTGATAAAGTCACTGTGTTGCAGTCTGAATGTGATAAGGACAGTGTGTACCTGTGCTGTCACTGTGTTACAGTCTGAATGTGATAAGGACAGTGTGTACCTGTGCTGTCACTGTGTTACAGTCTGAATGTGATAAGGACAGTGTGTACCTGTGCTGTCACTGTGTTACAGTCTGAATGTGATAAGGACAGTGTGTACCTGTGCTGTCACTGTGTTACAGTCTGAATGTGATAAGGACAGTGTGTACCTGTGCTGTCACTGTGTTACAGTCTGAATGTGATAAGGACAGTGTGTACCTGTGCTGTCACTGTGTTACAGTCTGAATGTGATAAGGACAGTGTGTACCTGTGCTGTCACTGTGTGTTACAGTCTGCATGTGATAAGGACAGTGTGTACCTGTGCTGTCACTGTGTTACAGTCTGCATGTGATAAGGACAGTGTGTACCTGTGCTGTCACTGTGTTACAGTTTGAAGGTGCAAGGTGTCCTGCCGTCACTCATGGTTCCTGTGTCGGACAAGCGACTCCAGGACATCCTGGTCCTGGTCAAGAGCATCCCCTTCCCCGAGAGTCCTCCAGCCCTGGAAGAGGAATTGGAAGACGTGAGTGGCCCAGGACTGTGTAGTTGAGTCTTACAGATGACAGCTCCAGGCAGTGACTGAGAGCAGCATATGTTCTTGTCTACCTTCAGCTATAAGTATGAGGCAGATAAATCGTATTTGGGATGACAATGCCCAGTGTAACCCTCTACACCAGCCCGTGTAATCCTCTACACCAACAGGTGTAATCCTCTACACCAACAGGTGTAATCCTCTACACCAACAGGTGTAATCCTCTACACCAACATATGTAATCCTCTACACCAACACATGTAATCCTCTACACCAACAGGTGTAATCCTCTACACCAACACGTGTAATCCTCTACACCAACAGGTGTAATCCTCTACACCAACATATGTAATCCTCTACACCAACAGGTGTAATCCTCTACACCAACATATGTAATCCTCTACACCAACACATGTAATCCTCTACACCAACAGGTGTAATCCTCTACACAAACAGGCGTAATCCTCTACACCAACAGGTGTAATCCTCTACACCAACAGGTGTAATCCTCTACACCAACAGGTGTAATCCTCTACACCAACAGGTGTAATCCTCTACACCAACATGTAATCCTCTACACCAACACATGTAATCCTCTACACCAACAGGTGTAATCCTCTACACCAACACGTGTAATCCTCTACACCAACAGGTGTAATCCTCTACACCAACATATGTAATCCTCTACACCAACAGGTGTAATCCTCTACACCAACATATGTAATCCTCTACACCAACACATGTAATCCTCTACACCAACAGGTGTAATCCTCTACACAAACAGGCGTAATCCTCTAAACAAACAGATGTAATCCTCTACACCAACAGGTGTGGTAATCCACTACACCAACATGTGTAATCTTCTACACCAACATATGTAATCCTCTACACCAATGGGTGTAATCCTCTACACCAATGGGTGTAACCCTCTACACCAACAGATGTAATCCTCTACACCAACAGATGTAATCCTCTACACCAATGGGTGTAACCCTCTACACCAACAGATGTAATCCTCTACACCAACAGATGTAACCCTCTATACCAACAGATGTAACCCTCTACACCAACAGATGTAATCCTCTACACCAACAGATGTAATCCTCTACACCAACATGGGTGTAATCCTCTACACCAATGGGTGTAACCCTCTACACCAACAGATGTAATCCTCTACACCAGCAGTAGTTTTACTACTGTATATTATGAATACACAGTTGACCTGAGAGTTAGTAAGAGGTTGACCAGACATGACGCCATTGTAATGTCTGTTTGCAGGACTCAGAATTGGTGGAGACAGATGAGAACCTGCTTGGAAAGACTGTCATCAAGACAGGTGACGCGGTGAGTGGCTCGAGTGACACAGTGAGTGATTAGGGTGACATGGTGAGTAAGTGAGTGTGTCACAGTGAGAAAATGGGGTGATATGGTGAGTGGGTTGGGTGACACAGTGAGTGACTGGGGTGACATGGTGATCAGTGGGAAGACAATGGTGAGTCAGTGGGATGACACATAGAGTGAATTGGGTGACATGGTGACACAGTGAGTTAGTGGTGTGACACAGTGAGTCAATGGTGTGACATGGTGAGTGAGTGGGGTGACATGGTGAGTGAGTGGGGTGACATGGTAAGTTAGTGAGGTGACATGGTGAGTCAGTGGAGTGACATGGTGAATCAGTGGGGTGACATGGTGAGTCAGTGGGGTGATATAGTGGGTGAGTGGTGTGACTCAACATGTCAGTGAGACATGGTGAGTGAGTGGGGTGACATGGTGAGTTAGTGAGGTGACATGGTGAGTCAGTGGGGTGACATGGTGAGTTTGTGGGGTGACAAGGTGAGTCAGTGGGGTGACATGGTGAGTCAGTGGGGTGACACAGTGAGCGAGATAGGTGACACAAGATATCAGTGAGGTGACATGGTGAGTGACTGAGTGGGGTGACATGGTGAGTGAGTGAGGTGACATGGTGAATCAGTGGGGTGACATGGTGAGTCAGTGGGGTGACATGGTGAGTCAGTGGGGTGACATGGTGAGTCAGTGGGAGACATGGTGAGTTAGTGGGGTGACATGGTGAGTCAGTGGGGTGACATGGTGAGTCAGTGGGGTGACATGATGAGTCAGTATGGTGACATGGTGAGTTAGTGGTGTGAGACGGGGTGACATCGTGATTCAAAATTCAAATATTTGGAGCTCTATAAATGAATATCGCTGGAATATATTCGTTCATGTATTGTTGTTAGCGGTCTTTTCTTAGCAGTTAAGGTTTAAGGTTAGGCTTTAGGGTAAAGTTAGGATTAATTAAAGTTAGCTTAGGGTTAGTTAGGTTATGGTACTTCAGAGTTAGCATAAAACCGGTATTTGTGAAGGTCATTTATATAGCAAGCAACACCTGCATTAAATTAATGACATTACGGTAATCGCTGAGGTATGTGTAGCCGCCGTAGATCATATCGAGTTTTGCTCAGGGTTAGTTTGTTTATTTTACATTGTTGACACTTGTTGCAGCCTGTGAGGACACTGTCGACGTCCTCGTCAACCTCATCCCTTGACTACGCCAACAACACCAACATAGACATGTCCTTTGAGATTCAAGAGGTGAGTGTATCTTGAATACCAGGTCACTTGACCCGTCGGCCAGTGAATTGTAAATTTCTTTTTAAATACGTATTTTCATTTCCGATGTGTTTTGGTTGTAAAGTTTGCAAATGTACACTTATTAAATACATCACACGATGTAGTGTAAATGAATCAAATGATAGTAATTGAATATAAATTGGAACTGATTGCACTTTGGTGATAATAGGGGATACAATAAAGGTTTGACGATTTGTGAAAAGGTTTTCCTGACCATGGCCCTGAACAAGGTCATATTGTGTGGTTTGTGTGTAGATGTGCCTGAGCATGGCAAAGTGCTATATTGTAGTTTGTTTAGATCTACCTGAGCATGCCTGAGTGTGGCCCTGTTCATGGTCCTATGTTGTTGTTTGTGTACATAGATCTGCCTGAGTGTGGCTCAGTACAAGGTCCTATGTTGTTGTTTGTGTACATAGATCTGCCTGAGTGTGGCCCAGTACAAGGTCCTATGTTGTTGTTTGTGTACATAGATCTGTCTGAGTGTGGCCCAGTACAAGGTCCTATGTTGTTGTTTGTGTACATAGATCTGCCTGAGTGTGGCCCAGTACAAGGTCCTATGTTGTTGTTTGTGTACATAGATCTGCCTGAGTGTGGTCCAGTACAAGGTCCTATGTTGTTGTTTGTGTACATAGATCTGCCTGAGTGTGGCCCAGTACAAGGTCCTATGTTGTTGTTTGTGTACATAGATCTGCCTGAGTGTGGCCCAGTACAAGGTCATATGTTGTTGTTTGTGTACATAGATCTGCCTGAGTGTGGCCCAGTACAAGGTCCTATGTTGTTGTTTGTGTACATAGATCTGCCTGCGTGTGGCCCAGTACAAGGTCCTATGTTGTTGTTTGTGTACATAGATCTGCCTGAGTGTGGCCCAGTACAAGGCGGGCCGTGAGATCCCTATCCTGAAGCTGGTCATCGACTCTCTGGGCATGAGGCTTCAGATGCGCACCTTTGACATGTATGCCACCGCCTACTTGGGTGGCATCTTTCTGCAATACACTGAGTTCAAAGGTCAGATCTTTACTTCCCATAATGTAATTACATGATTGTTTCACAATTTGTTAGATATTTTCGATATCTGAAAGTAATATAATTAGGAGTTGGTTTGAAAATATGTTTATGACGTTTTTGCAATCTATCGTGTAATGTAAAATGTGAAACAGTGTTAAACATATTATTTGAATATTTTAGTATTCTAAGCTGTGCACTGAGGTAGTTGAAATGGTATTATGTTTGTGTGAGGCACTGCCTCATCACCAGGACACACTGTCTGTGTGAGGTACTGCCTCATCACCAGTGCACACTGTGTCTGTGTGAGGCACTGCCTCATCACCAGTGCACACTGTCTGTGTGAGGCACTGCCTCATCACCAGTGCACACTATGTCTGTGTGAGGCACTGCCTCATCACCAGTGCACACTATGTCTGTGTGAGGCACTGCCTCATCACCAGTGCACACTGTCTGTGTGAGGCACTGCCTCATCACCAGTGCACACTATGTCTGTGTGAGGCACTGCCTCATCACCAGTGCACACTGTGTCTATGTGAGGCACTGCCTCATCACCAGTACACACTGTGTCTGTGTGAGGCACTGCCTCGTCACCAGTGCACACTGTGTCTGTGTGAGGCACTGCCTCATCTACGTTGCACACTGTCTTCAGAGCTGAGCAATGGGCCACTGATCAACCTCATCAACACGCCCGTCATAGATGCCAAGAACACTGCCAAGCTACTCACTGTCGAATTCATCAAGGTCAGTCAGTCAGTCAGTCAGTCAGTCAGTCAGTCAGTCAGTCAGTCAGTCAGTCAGTCAGTCAGTCAGTCAGTCAGTCAGTCAGTCAGTCAGTCAGTCAGTCAGTCAGTCAGTCAGTCAGTCAGTCAGTCAGTCAGTCAGTCAGTCAGTCAGTCAGTCAGTCAGTCAGTCAGTCGTCAGTCAGTCAGTCAGTCAGTCAGTCAGTCAGTCAGTCTGTAGTCAGTCAGTCAGTCAGTCAGTCAGTCAGTCAGTCAGTCAGTCAGTCAGTCAGTCAGTCAGTCAGTCAGTCAGTCAGTCAGTCAGTCAGTCAGTCAGTCAGTCAGTCAGTCAGTCAGTCAGTCAGTCAGTCAGTCAGTCAGTCAGTCAGTCAGTCAGTCAGTCAGTCAGTCAGTCAGTCAGTCAGTCAGTCAGTCAGTCAGTCAAATTTTGGTAGTGAGTCAGTGATACATTGTGTGTCAACTATGAGCGAATGAAGATGAGTTGTAGACAGACTAACAGTAAGTGACATACCTTGAGTAAATACCATGTTGTAGCCAGACTCTAAAATAAGTGCCATGTTGTAGATGGACCATAAATAAGTGTCATGCTATAGACAGACCATAAGTGCCATGTTGTAGACGGACCATAAATAGGTGCCACGTTGTAGACGGACCATAAATAAGTGTCATGCTATAGACAGACCATAAGTGCCATGTTGTAGACGCACCATGAATAAATGTCATGCTATAGACAGACCATAAGTAAGTTTCATGTTGTAAATGGACCATAAGTAAGTGACATGTTGTAGACAGACCATAAGGAAGTGCCATGTTGTAGACAGCCCATAAATAAGTGACATGTATATGGACCATAAGTAAGTGCCATGTTGTAGATGGCCCATAAATAAGTGTCTTGTACATGGACCATAAGTAAGTGACATGTTGTAGACGGACCATAAGTAAGTGACATGTACATGGACCATAAGTAAGTGCCATGTTGTAGACGGACCATAAGTAACTGACAAGTGGATGGACCATAAGTAAGTGACATGTTGTAGACGGACCGCAAGTCGCCGGTGTTTGTGAGTGACTACAATAACACGGAGCAGAAGCTGATGGCCCACTTCACCGCCCTGGAGGTGTTGCTGCACCAGCAGGCCATGTGTAGACTCATGCAGTTCGCCCTCACTCTGCAGGAAGCCCTCGCCCCCACCCCCACCACCCCAACACCCCAGCCAGTAGTGGCTTCCCCTGCAGTTGTCCCTGTGTCCAGGAAGACTACTGCGGTTGAACGTACCATGGAGAAGTTGAAAGGTAACGTGTGCTATCTTTCAACTCTCAGTGCTACATTGTAGATTCTGTCTGTCACCAGTTTTGCTGAGAAATGCCACGCAGCCATACTCTCACGCCCGGGGGCGTTGCGCTCTGCCAGTGTACCCGTGGCTGATCCTCTGTGCTAACTGTGGAAGTGAACTATAAAATGACAGCAGTTGACTTTGTCAGTCGCTACTGCATCAGCTGTGGGAACAGTGCAAAATATGCCTCAAATTTGAAGGTGGATACATGACTGGTGGGATATAATGACCCAGGCACATCCTAAATAGTGCATGTAACATGGGCAGTAAGTGGTTGAACTCATTCAAAATTATATCACATGAATGGAGGCCAACTACATCCTAAACAGTGCATGTAACATGGGCAGTAAATGGCTGAACTCATTCAAAATTATATCACATGAATGGAGGCCAACTACATCCTAAACAGTGCATGTAACACGGGCAGTAAATGGTTGAACTCATTCAAAATTATATCACATGAATGGAGGCCCAACTACATCCTAAACAGTGCATGTAACACGGGCAGTAAATGGTTGAACTCATTCAAAATTATATCACATGAATGGAGGCCAACTACATCCTAAACAGTGCATGTAACACGGGCAGTAAATGGTTGAACTCATTCAAAATTATATCACATGAATGGAGGCCTACTATATCCTAAACAGTGCATGTAACACGGGCAGTAAATGGTTGAACTCATTCAAAATTATATCACATGAATGGAGGCCAACTACATCCTAAACAGTGCATGTAACACGGGCAGTAAATGGTTGAACTCATTCAAAATTATGTCACATGAATGGAGGCCTACTATATCCTAAACAGTGCATGTAACACGGGCAGTAAATGGTTGAACTCATTCAAAATTATATCACATGAATGGAGGCCAACTACATCCTAAACAGTGCATGTAACACAGGCAGTAAGTGGTTGAACTCATTCAAAATTATATCACATGAATGGAGGCCAACTACATCCTAAACAGTGCATGTAACATGGGCAGTAAATGGTTGACCTCATTCAAAATTATATCACATGAATGGAGGCCAACTACATCCTAAACAGTGCATGTAACATGGGCAGTAAATGGTTGAACTCATTCAAAATTATATCACATGAATGGAGGCCAACTACATCCTAAACAGTGCATGTAACACGGGCAGTAAATGGTTGAACTCATTCAAAATTATATCACATGAATGGAGGCCAACTACATCCTAAACAGTGCATGTAACACAGGCAGTAAGTGGTTGAACTCATTCAAAATTATATCACATGAATGGAGGCCAACTACATCCTAAACAGTGCATGTAACACGGGCAGTAAATGGTTGAACTCATTCAAAATTATATCACATGAATGGAGGCCAACTACATCCTAAACAGTGCATGTAACATGGGCAGTAAATGGTTGAACTCATTCAAAATTATATCACATGAATGGAGGCCAACTACATCCTAAACAGTGCATGTAACATGGGCAGTAAATGGTTGAACTCATTCAAAATTATATCACATGAATGGAGGCCAACTACATCCTAAACAGTGCATGTAACACAGGCAGTAAATGGTTGAACTCATTCAAAATTATGTCACATGAATGGAGGCCAACTACATCCTAAACAGTGCATGTAACACGGGCAGTAAATGGTTGAACTCATTCAAAATTATGTCACATGAATGGAGGCCAACTACATCCTAAACAGTGCATGTAACACGGGCAGTAAATGGTTGAACTCATTCAAAATTATGTCACGTGAATGGAGGCCTACTATATCCTAAACAGTGCATGTAACACGGGCAGTAAAAGGTTGAACTCTTTCAAAATTATATCACATGAACGGAGGCCCAACTACATCCTAAACAGTGCATGTAACATGGGCAGTAAAAGGTTGAACTCATTCAAAATTATATCACATGAATGGAGGCCAACTACATCCTAAGCAGTGCATGTAACATGGGCAGTAAATGGCTGAACTCATCCCAAATAATGTCGCACGTCTACACTCTTCATGAGCGATTTCTTTGAAGTTAAACGAAGAGTTTTGCAAAGGGATGTGCTGGGGGTAGAGAGGAGCTGGTACCTATGCAATCAAACCCTGGACGCATGCACCAGCAGTGTCTACCTTGTGTTTCAGTCTGTCTTGTGTCACTGTTACAGTGTCCAAGCCCAAATCCAAGCGGCTGGCGGTAGAGGTAATAGACATCGCAGTCGACGCCGCACTGGATGTGTTTGTCGTTGGCATCTGCACGCAGGACAAGGTTCTGGCTGACATCAAGATCAAAGGTACATGACTTCTTAGTTGTTTGTTGTGGCAGGAGTGAATTATAGGGGAATGTAAATATTTAAAATCAGATATACCAACTGAGTTACCCAGCGATGTTTTGAGGAAAAAGCAGTCACTGCCCGAAACTTTATAAAATTGCGATCCTCGATGTCACATCCCCACCACCGTGAATAAATATACTAGCTATGTTATATGCCGCTTCTGAAAAAGGCAGTCTCTCATGATAAAACGTTTAGAAATTGTGTTAGATTGTTTCAGTATGTCCAAGAATTATGTTGCACCGTCCCATCGTGATGCAACAAAGCGTTAACATGTGGCATAATCTATGCATAGCTTTATGAAATATTGAGCTCTCCCCGTTCTCTACACCATGGATGAATTTTTGAAAAGTAAAAATCTATGAACCATCCACATGGATATGCTAGGCCACATGCAAAATTTCAGGATAAATCATGCCAAACTGATGGAGATGTGTGTCCACAGATAGAGAGACGGAGAAACCTGGTTCATAATACAGAATTTTAGTTCAAATAGTATAAGTTTCTTAACTTACACCAACAAGTTTTCATTTAAACTGTGAATGAAGGACAAAAGTTAGTTCACTCAAGATGGAGAAAATGGACATATCGTATTTTGTGATTAGTTGTCGTCTCATTGCAAAAACGTTGCACAAGTTCGCAGAGTACAAGTGACCTGTATTAGTTTGTCATTGGTCTAATTCCACCGATGGAACTCCAAATTTGCAGGATCTAACATACTTGTTAGCATTAATTTGCTCATTAGCAACAAATTAAGTTTTATTATACGGCGTAATACTCACTAGTGCTCAGGATTGCTCAGAGTACTTGACTCTTTACTGCCTGGCAGACCTTGTCAATGGAACGCCCTCTCGACTTCTCTTGAAGCATTCAGCCAAGCTGCAATTAATGCACAAATACTATTCATACTCAAATATTCACCATCGTCTACAGCCAGGTACTCATTCATACTGCTGAATGAACTGGAGCAATGTAGAGTGCACTTGCTCAAGGTTCAACTCCGCAGCACAGGACTCGAACCCAGGTTCTCTTAGTTGAGAGTGTGCAGCTTAAGCTCCACATGTGCAAACAATTTTGCATATAGTTCACTCGCTAGGCTCATGTTGATAACAATAACCCGTCCCCTCCAGCGATGTGACACTGACACGGTGTGTTTCAGGGTTGACAGCGAATGTGACGATGCAGAAGAGCAAAATGTGTGTCTTGGCCGCGCTCCAGGGCATAACGGTGTACGACCCCACCCCCAATGCCCTCTACCCCGAGGTAAACACCCCTACTCTGCTGCATCTACACTCCTTTGTGGGGCAGAACAACTTGTGTGGAACTGAAGTGTGATCGTGTCTAGCACATGGGCTACATGTCATGGTGGTACTATAAGATACTAATAGATACTTTACTGAATTTCTCAAAAGTTAACTTTGTCTTGTGGTTAGTTAACATTGACTATACATAAAAATACAGAAAATTACATAAAAGATACATAAAAACACTGGCAGTGACACTAAGATAGATAAAAAGCATATTCCCTCACGAGTACACTGGTGAAGGTGGTGATGACAGGAAAATACAACATTTTACTATTCTTAACCTGTTATAATTATAAAATAGTTATCATGTTATAAAATACCACATTATAACAACCAGTCCGTTAGCACAGCTAGCTTTACTTCACCAGTGGATATGGTTATCTCAGTCAGTTTTAGGTCGTGTAGGTTTCCTTCATCTTGTGAAAAGGTAGTCTCGGTCATTTCCAGTTCACTTAGTTTGGCTTCACTCTATGAGATGATAAACTCATTCACTTCTGTCTTACATAATGTTACATCAAGTGAACTGTAATCTCAGTGACTACCATTTCACTGCATCAAATTGTAATAACAATTTTTGCCTCAAATAGTATCAAATGAAAATCATGGTTGGTTGATCAAGAGGGAGACGTTCAACAGTTCTTGATGTTTTAAGTGTGTGTGTTATTTTGGAAGCCAGGAAATACAACATTGTGTCGCTACAAGTAAACTAACTAGGGTGTTGTCTGTGTGTGTCTGTTAGATCCTGGCTTGTGAGGGGGAAATGCTGAAGTCGACTGTCAACATATACAACAACGCGACGAAGGGTGACAACTTCAACAATATGGAGTGTGTAGACATGCGTGTAGACCTACAGACTGGGTGTCTCAAAGTCATCTTCCTCAACAAGTTCATCTCAGATCTAGCGGTGAGTTCGCTTCCCGTATGTATGCTGCCTGTCTCTCAAATGGTGTTACCAGGAAGTGTCAGGAGGTGTCCATTCCACACTCACCTCTCGAGACTGGCCCATTGTAAGGATGTCCTCATTTAGGCATTTCTGACAGGAAAATATGCAGATTATATATATCACGCAGTAATAAAACTAATTTATTTCAGTTTGTCATATCTATTTGGGATTAAGTAGCTGATTGTGTAAATAAATTTACCATTGGCATTTCACTTAAATTAGCATTTGTTTTCAAACCATTAGACATTGTTGCATGTAATAACTGCCTAAGAATGTACCATTATGAATTCATGCAATCTTTTCTTCAGAATTTTGCGGCCCAGTTCCAAGAGGCGCAGGCAGCCATGGCCGAGGCTGGCTCAGCAATGGCCGAATCGGCCACAGCTGCGGCCCAACAGGCCCAGCAGAGCAGTTCCCGCATACGACTGAACATCAAGATCAAGGCCCCGGTGGTCATAGTGCCACAGGGCTCCAACAACAACAACGCCATTGTTGTGGATCTTGGCAACATCGCCATCGGCAACGTCTTCAAGGTCGGAAGTCAGAAGAACGACGACGGACAGGCCGCAGTTCTTGACCACATGACGGTCACACTGTCACAACTGAAGCTGTCACGGTGGGTGGCAACAGGCACACACACATGTACACACACATGTACACACACATGTACACACACACACACATGTACACACACATGTACACACACACATGTACACACATGTACACACACATGTACACACACATGTACACACATGTACACACACATGTACACACACATGTACACACACATGTACACACACATGTACACACATATGTGCACACACATGTACACACACATGTACACACACACGTACACGCATACACGCACACACACGCACACACGCACACACGCACACACGCACACGCACACACACACACAACACACGCACACACACACACACACACACACACACACGCACACACACACACACACACCCCACACACACACACACACACTGTGTTATAGATTTGATGTGGTTGTGAATTCACTTCAGCTTTTGGCGGAGTGTCCCGGAGCCCTGGAGCTGAATGTGTCATGTGACTGTCCTGTGTTGCTAGGGCCCTGATGTTGGGCACAGAGATGTTGGCGGAGTGTCTGCTCCTGGAGCCAGTGTCCCTGGAGCTTTCGGTGGTGCGCAACCTCTCCATCCAGTGGTACCACAAGAGTGCGGGGGTTGAGATCGCCGGCAACCTCCACCACTTCTCTGTATGTTTACCACTAATACATGCCAGCTGTACACTTTATTATCACCTCACTAATGAAGCCACCTTGTAATTAAGGTCACCATGGGAGAGTTGCCCGCAAAAAGTCCATAACACTATTATTTAGGAAATCAGCCCCACAAATATGGTCACTTTAATGTTCAGGTCATTTTTGTCAAGTCCTGGGGTGACCGTAACTGGTTATTTATTCTTCATTGAAGTATTATAAAAAATTGTAAAATAAGTGAATCTTGATTAGGCATTTTATTAATTAATAGATTTTATAAATTTTCAAAAATATCATTATTACCTTAGATAGATGAGTAATTTGTTTAACCTTAACAGGCATTTTAGATTAATAAATACCAGGATAATTCATTTTTCATTGACATATCCAACAATTTCAATACTTATAGTGATGTGTAGATGAAAATACTTGTTCTTGTAGATAACAGTGAGTGAGGGAGATCTCAAGACAATGATGGGGATGTTGAATGAGAACTTGTAGAAAGTACTTGTTCTTGTAGATAACAATGAGTGAGGGAGATCTCAAGACAGTGATGGGGATGTTGAATGAGAACTTGTAGAAAGTACTTGTTCTTGTAGATAGCAATGAGTGAGGGAGATCTCAAGACAGTGATGGGGATGTTGAATGAGAACTTGTAGAAAGTACTTGTTCTTGTAGATAACAATGAGTGAGGGAGATCTCAAGACAGTGATGGGGATGTTGAATGAGAACTTGTAGACAGTACTTGTTCTTGTAGATAACAATGAGTGAGGGAGATCTCAAGACAGTGATGGGGATGTTGAATGAGAACTTGTAGAAAGTACTTGTTCTTGTAGATAACAATGAGTGAGGGAGATCTCAAGACAATGATGGGGATGTTGAATGAGAACTTGTAGAAAGTACTTGTTCTTGTAGATAACAATGAGTGAGGGAGATCTCAAGACAGTGATGGGGATGCTGAATGAGAACTTGTAGACAGTACTTGTTCTTGTAGATAACAATGAGTGAGGGAGATCTCAAGACAGTGATGGGGATGTTGAATGAGAACTTGTAGAAAGTACTTGTTCTTGTAGATAACAATGAGTGAGGGAGATCTCAAGACAGTGATGGGGATGTTGAATGAGAACTTGTAGAAAGTACTTGTTCTTGTAGATAACAATGAGTGAGGGAGATCTCAAGACAGTGATGGGGATGTTGAATGAGAACTTGTAGAAAGTACTTGTTCTTGTAGATAACAATGAGTGAGGGAGATCTCAAGACAGTGATGGGGATGTTGAATGAGAACTTGTAGAAAGTACTTGTTCTTGTAGATAACAATGAGTGAGGGAGATCTCAAGACAATGATGGGGATGTTGAATGAGAACTTGTAGAAAGTACTTGTTCTTGTAGATAACAATGAGTGAGGGAGATCTCAAGACACTGATGAGGATGTTGAATGAGAACTTGTAGACAGTACTTGTTCTTGTAGATAACAATGGGTGAGGGAGATCTCAAGACAGTGATGGGGATGTTGAATGAGAACTTGTAGAAAGTACTTGTTCTTGTAGATAACAATGAGTGAGGGAGATCTCAAGACAGTGATGGGGATGTTGAATGAGAACTTGTAGAAAGTACTTGTTCTTGTAGATAACAATGAGTGAGGGAGATCTCAAGACAGTGATGGGGATGTTGAATGAGAACTTGTAGAAAGTACTTGTTCTTGTAGATAACAATGAGTGAGGGAGATCTCAAGACAGTGATGGGGATGTTGAATGAGAACTTGTAGACAGTACTTGTTCTTGTAGATAACAATGAGTGAGGGAGATCTCAAGACAGTGATGGGGATGTTGAATGAGAACTTGTAGAAAGTACTTGTTCTTGTAGATAACAATGAGTGAGGGAGATCTCAAGACAATGATGGGGATGTTGAATGAGAACTTGTAGAAAGTACTTGTTCTTGTAGATAACAATGAGTGAGGGAGATCTCAAGACAGTGATGGGGATGTTGAATGAGAACTTGTAGAAAGTACTTGTTCTTGTAGATAGCAATGAGTGAGGGAGATCTCAAGACAATGATGGGGATGTTGAATGAGAACTTGTAGAAAGTACTTGTTCTTGTAGATAACAATGAGTGAGGGAGATCTCAAGACAGTGATGGGGATGTTGAATGAGAACTTGTAGAAAGTACTTGTTCTTGTAGATAACAATGAGTGAGGGAGATCTCAAGACAGTGATGGGGATGTTGAATGAGAACTTGTAGAAAGTACTTGTTCTTGTAGATAGCAATGAGTGAGGGAGATCTCAAGACAATGATGGGGATGTTGAATGAGAACTTGTAGAAAGTACTTGTTCTTGTAGATAGCAATGAGTGAGGGAGATCTCAAGACAATGATGGGGATGTTGAATGAGAACTTGTAGAAAGTACTTATTCTTGTAGATAACAATGAGTGAGGGAGATCTCAAGACACTGATGGGGATGTTGAATGAGAACTTGGCAGAAGGTCAGCCAGCCGAACGGTCTGAAGCGCCCCAAGCCCTGCCCCCCACCACAGTAGCCGCAGGTATGATGTCAGGTCCAAGGCCTGCCCCCCACCACAGTAGCCACAGGTATGATGTCAGGTCCAAGCCCTGCCCCCCACCACAGTAGCCGCAGGTATGATGTCAGGTCCAAGCCCTGCCCCCCACCACAGTAGCCGCAGGTATGATGTCAGGCCCAAGCCCTGCCCCCCACCACAGTAGCCGCAGGTATGATGTCAGGTCCAGTCCCTGGGTGAAGCAGAACTATTTGTGTTGAGTCCAAACAAAATGAATGATATGTCCAAAATATAAAATACCTTTGGAGAGAAGATATATTAACCATTTCCGTACGTCATGCCCCTTTAACTCGTCACTGCTTGTGACACTGGTACGGTAGGCCACTATTGAGATTTTGGCAAGCTTTGTCATTCAAAGGATTTTAACTCATAATTATCCACTGGGTGGAGCCACTTGTATACAGTGGGCCATCTGATTCAATTCTGTACTTAGTCATTGCTGTAGTTTATTATCACTCACAAATCGATTACTGATTTTCTCAGTGTTTTTAAGAAGGATTATCCAAACCTGTGGTTGCTACAGTGGTGGAAGGCAGTATTTCAACCAGTGATTTGCCATCATGTCTTTTTGGATGGCTTATTTGATAGTTTTGGCGATGAAACTGTATCGGATGATGGTTATGTTCAAAACCACGACGATGTTGGCAAACTTAACAATGAAACTGACCGATTAGTTTTGATTGATACTCGGACGCCAGTGATGATAAAAGTTACAGAATAAAACCGGAGCAAGAGCTGTGTACCAGTTGTCAGTGTAATATAGTAAGGTTCATTTTACTTGCTGATTATCGTATTTTCCAAAAATATAAAACATCCCTATTTTATTCTTAAAATGCATATTGGTCCTCAACTCTTGACTTGAAAGGAGGCTGTCAACTTTGCTGCACATCACCGGGAATGCCATACTGAGGGGGTCGCAGCAGATCAGGGGTGTAGGAGTGAAATGGTTAAGCCTTGTAATGGTGCATAAACCACTGACCTAGCTCAGTCATAGCCACAATTATTTGAGAATGCATACGACTAGGGCATGGATGTTCGAACTGAGAAGAATGCATTTAAAGTTGGCATACGTGTAAGCACATAAGTTTGCTCCAAATTCGGCCATTTTGCTTATATTTTTCAATTTGGTGCATTCGAAATGCACTCCAAAATAACGATTCGATCATTGTCAAATACATACTTTGCAAACAATTCATTGACATTTTCACTAATAAATAAGTGTGTACAAAAACTATACATTAATTGTTTCTACCAAAATAAGACAATACATTTAGACAAAGGTTTACAGAGGCTAACATTGTGTACATTGGAGTCTCCATTAAAAAAAAACTTATAATTTATTCATCAATCAAATTGTAATAATAAAGAATAATGTAGGCATATGTATTCATGCATATTGCATGCATATTTACTTTCTTACATACATTGTACACACACACACATGCACACACACGCACGCACGACACACACACACACACACACACACACACACACACACATTTTCATAATTGCAGTTTTTTTCTGGTTCACCACAAACCACAACAGATGTCATGTGACTGGTCGTATGTTGCAGAGGTGGAGGGAGAGAAGATAGCGGGAGGCCAGGGACAGGGAGAGGGAGAGGGAGCTGTGGCATCTCCCACAGCAACGTCTCCCACGGTCTACACCAACCTCAAGTTTGACTTCACCCTCCACACCATCAAGACGGTCATCTACCAGGGTGACAACCAGCTGGTCAGTGTCGAGGGTTCTGTGTCATTTTGGGGACTCAAATATTTTCATATTAATTTCAGGGATCAATGTGATTAGACAAATTCAAGGGTTTTATGGCCATATTTGGGTCTAAAAACTTTAATACTGGACGTTTTAAAAGAAAATTGCTAAAGTTTGCAAATGTTTTTGGTCTAACTAGTTCTAGATTTGTTGATCTCTTCAGACTCATTCCAGAGTTTCATGGATATTGGAATTGGGTGACAATAATAAGTGGTGGTTTTTCAAGACTCATTGTGACAAACCAGAGAAAGAAAATCCATTTATTAACCCTTATTAGTTTCAAAATACAAAACGCTGCTGCCATATCATTGAGGACACTATTTCCATGACACACCAGCGAAAGTCTCCTATGTCTTAGTGTTGACAATTTCAGTCATACAAGAAAGATCATTATTAAGGAGCAAAATAGATTTTAAAGAGCAAAAATGAAGATTCATTGATAAGAAGCAAAATTTATTTTAAAGAGCAAAAACAAGAAAGATCACTCATAAGGAGCAAAATTTAATTTAAAGAGCAAAAACAAGAAGATTCATTCATAAGGAGCAAAATTTATTTTAAAGAGCAAAACAAGAAAGATCATTCATAAGGAGCAAAATTTATTTTAAATAGCAAGAAGAGGCAATGAGCTTAAATGAGTGTTAATGAAATGGTCCCCATGTGCACAGGAGGTGTCGGTAGCTGACTCCTACATGTGTTTATGGTGGTATATGAATAGTGACGACAAAGTCTTCATTTCAGACAACTGGCGTGTGTTTGCGGCCGTCTGATCTCGCGATCGGAGGCTTTGAGATTTGTAAGATCAAAGCGAGTGGTGCCATTATGTCTGACGGCTGCATTGCCGCCCAAGTGACGCTGGACAACTGTCTGATGGATGACCTGCGGAGTGGCAAGGGGGCAGGAATCACCAGGTGAGTGACGTCTCGGGTGACATCCATTCACATGCACTGCCTACTCCTGTGAGAAACCCTGTCCGGCTTCGATCATCCCGTTCTGAGTAACTTTTTGTCCCTAGGGTAAATACTAATATTGGGACTGAGGATTTTTCTGTAGCCGCACCAACTGTTTAGAATGTGCTTCCTTTTAGTTGTGCACAGTTCCACCATCATTTAAAAACACCTTGCCTATCCACCGTGGCCTCAAGACATTTCATTACATTTGTTGACAACTGGAATATCTATGACTGAGACTGATCAACCCTTCTGTCTTGATGCACCGCTCAGTTTGGTGTCCAAGGATTGAGGCGCAGTAGAGGTCATCTTATTATCATGTGCTATAACAGAACATGGACAGTGAATTTAATTGCCCCATTCCTCATATTGCCCCATTGCTGATTTATTTTATTAACAAATCAATTCAATCTATAATAAACAGGCATTCGCTTTGAAACTACAGGTCATTCTTGAAAGAACTGTTACGACCCAACCACACATTACTGAAATAGAAAACCCCATAGCTTTTCAAGCAGCAATCATGAACCTCCATTTCACGACAACCCAATCACCTAAATTGCCTGTACAACAAACAAACAAACAAACAAACAAACAAACAAACAAACAAACAAACAAACAAACAAACAACAAGCATAACAAACAAATAACACAAGAAGCACTACAAACCTGCGTTAGCCCAAGTTTGGGCTGTTTGGAGGAAACCACCTGAGTTCTGAGATTACAATTATTGTATTATTAACCGAGAGTTTAGTCAACTGTTGGTCACATGTTTCGTCTGTTGCCAGGCTGATGGAGGCGAATGTACACCAGGTCGAGGGTCATTCGATGATCGCTGTCAAGTACTCGAAGGATGCCAACAGCAACCAGGACAGTGAGTACCTCCGGGTTGACAGCAACTACAAGTGACGGAGTATATCAGAATGGATTAAGCAGGATGTGTATATTTTTAAATAACACATTACTTCTACTTAACACATGTAGAGACTGAAACTAATCTACTCAACTAATTTAAGCACACATTGATTTATTCTACTCTGTAAAAGATACCGTTAACATTCTTTTGAGGCATTTTAATGCAGAACCATTTGTGGAACTGAAATATGTTTCAATGGCTCATAGCAGTTACCTCAGTAACACTGATACCAATGTGAAGGTGAAGTGTTTAGAATTGTGCTGTTCTTAATTCTACAATGTAAAACTGAAATGTCTAGCAGTATGCTGCTCTTAACTCTACAGCCTGAAGTGTCTAGCATTGTGCTGTTCTTAATACTACAGAATAAAGCTGAAGTGTCTAGCATTGTGCTGTTCTTAATTCTACAATGTAAAGCTGAAATGTCTAGCAGTATGCTGCTCTTAACTTTACAGCCTGAAGTGTCTAGCATTGTGCTGTTCTTAATACTACAATGTAAATCTGAAATGTCTAGCAATATGCTGCTCTTAACTCTACAGAATAAAGCTGGTGTTTAGCATTGTGCTCTTATCTCTACAATGTCAACCTGCAGCCTGTCGTGTCAACTGATGCGAATGATCACATTTGTGTTTGTGTGTTTGCAGTCAATGTGGACATTGAGAGCATCTTCCTGTGCGTGTGTCCCGACTTCCTGCTGTGTGTGAGCAGCTTCTTCAGCGGTGCCACGGCTGGCCCAGTCCCCCTGGCCAAACCCTCGGGTAGGTACTACACAACCTGTACCCAACACAGGCAGGTATTTACACAACCTGTACCCAACACAGGCAGGTATTTACACAACCTGTACCCAACACAGGCAGGATTTACAAATCCCCCCCAAAAAATTTCAAATTAAAAACAGGTATTTACACAACCTGTACCCAACACAGGCAGGTACTACACAACCTGTACCCAACACAGGCAGGTATTTACACAACCTGTACCCAACACAGGCAGGTATTTACACAACCTGTACCCAACACAGGCAGGTATTTACACAACCTGTACCCAACACAGGCAGGTATTTACACAACCTGTACCCAACACAGGCAGGTATTTACACAACCTGTACCCAACACAGGCAGGTATTTAAAACCTGTACCCAACACAGGCAGGTATTTACACAACCTGTACCCAACACAGGCAGGTATTTACACAACCTGTACCCAACACAGGCGGGATTTACACAACCTGTACCCAACACAGGCAGGTATTTACACAACCTGTACCCAACACAGGCAGGTATTTACACAACCTGTACCCAACACAGGCAGGTACTACACAACCTGTACCCAACAAGGAGGATCACAACCCGACCCCAAAAAGGAGGTATTTAAAAACCCGTACCCAAAACAGGGATTTTCAAACCTTTCCCAAAACAGGAGGGATTTAAAAACCCTTTCCCCCAAAACAGGCAGGTATACACAACCTGTACCCAACACAGGCAACTACACAATGTCCCAACACAGGCAGGTTTTTAAAATTCCCAACACAGGCAGGTATTTCACAACCTGTACCCAACACAGGCAGGTACTACACAACCTGTACCCAACACAGGCAGGTACTACACAACCTGTACCCAACACAGGCAGGTACTACACAACCTGTACCCAACACAGGCAGGTACTACACCCACCCAACACAGGCTCACAAACCTGTACCCAACACAGGCATAAACAACCTGAAACACAATATTTAACAACCTGTACCCAACACAGGCAGGTACTACACAACCTGTACCCAACACAGGCAGGTACTACACAACCTGTACCCAACACAGGCAGGTACTACACAACCTGTACCCAACACAGGCAGGTACTACACAACCTGTACCCAACACAGGCAGGTACTACACAACCTGACCCAAACAGGCAGGTATTTAAAACCCTTTCCCCCCACAGGCAGGTACTCACAACCTGTACCCAACACAGGCAGGTTACACAACCCGCCCAACAAGGGGATACAAACCCGTACCCAAACAGGGGGTATACAAACCTTACCCAACCACAGGGATACAAATTACCCCAAAACAGGCAGGGACTAAAATTACCCCAAAAAGGGAGGTACTAACAACCTGTACCCAAACACAGGTAAAAATGTCCCAACACACAGGTACTACAAACCTGACCCCCCACAGGCGGTCTACACAACCTGTACCCAAACAGGCAGGGACTACACAACCTTCCCAAAACAGGCAGGTACTAACCCAAACCCGACCCCAAAACAGGCAGGTACTCAAACCCACCCAACAACAACACACAATGTACCCCCAACAGGCAAAATTCCCAAAACCCGGGGTACACACAACCCGTACCCCAAAACGGGGTACTACACAACCTGTACCCAACACAGGCAGGTACTACACAACCTGTACCCAACACAGGCAGGTACTACACAACCTGTACCCAACACAGGCAGGTACTACACAACCTGTACCCAACACAGGCAGGTACTACACAACCTGTACCCAACACAGGCAGGGACTACCAACCTGTCCCCAAAAAGGAGGATACACAACCCGTACCCAACACAGGAGGATCACAACCTGTACCCCCCACAGGCAGGTACTACACAACCTGTACCCAAACACAGGGAACACAACCTGTACCCCCACAGGCATCACACAACCTGTACCCCAAAAAGGGAGGTACTACACAACCTGTACCCAACACAGGCAGGTACTACACAACCGCCCAAAACCCGGCAGGGATACAAACCTGTACCCCAAAACAGGCAGGTACACACAATTCCCCAAAACAGGCAGGATAACAACCGTACCCCCACAGGGAGGTACTACAAACCTGTACCCAACCAGGCAGGTACTACACAACCTGTACCCAACACAGGCAGGTACTACACAACCTGTACCCAACACAGGCAGGTACTACACAACCTGTACCCAACACAGGCAGGTACTACACAACCTGTACCCAACACAGGCAGGTACTACACAACCTGTACCCCAAAACAGGCAGGATACACAACCCGAAACACAGGAGGGACCACAAACCCACCCAACACAGGCAGGTACACACAACCACCCAAACAGGCAGGACACACAACCGACCCAACACAGGATACAACAACCACCCCCACAGGCATACTAACAACCTTTCCCAAAACAGGGAGGACTAAAACCCACCCAAAACAGGCAGGTACTACACAACCTGACCCAACACACGGACACACAACCCGACCCAAACAGGAGGTACAACAACCACCCAACACAGGCAGGTACTACACAACCTGTACCCAACACAGGCAGGTATACACAACCGACCCAACACAGGCAACACACAACCGACCCCAAAACAGGCAGGTACTCACAACCTGTAAACACAGGCAGGATAACAACCTGCCCCCACAGGATACACACAACCTGAAACACAGGCAGGATACAAACCCGTACCCAACACAGGCAGGTACTACACAACCCGTACCCCCAAAAGGGAGGTACTCCCAAACCGTACCCAACACAGGCAGGACTAAAATGTAAACAAGGAGGTACTAACCCTGACCCAAAACAGGCATACTACACAACCCGTACCCAACACAGGATTACACAACCGTACCCAACACAGGAGGACACACAACCACCCCAAAACAGGTACTACACAACCTGTACCCAACACAGGCAGGTACTACACAACCTGTACCCAACACAGGCAGGTACTACACAACCTGTACCCAACACAGGCAGGTACTACACAACCTGTACCCAACACAGGCAGGTACTACACAACCTGTACCCAACACAGGCAGGTACTACACAACCTGTACCCAACACAGGCAGGTACTACACAACCTGTACCCAACACAGGCAGGTACTACACAACCACCCAAACACAGGACACAAACCACCCCAAAACAGGGAGGTACACACAACCTTAAAAAACAGGAAACAATGACCCCCAAAGGAGGTATTTCACAACCTGACCCAACACAGGCAGGTATTTACACAACCCGTACCCCAAAAAGGATAACAACCTGTACCCAACACAGGCAGGTATTTACACAACCTGTACCCAACACAGGCAGGTATTTACACAACCTGTACCCAACACAGGCAGGTATTTAACAACTTTTACCCAACAAGGCAGGATTTCACAATGCCCAACACAGGAGGTATTTACACAACCCACCCAAACAGGGAGGTATTTACAAACCCGAAAAAGGAGGGATTTACACAACCCGTACCCAAAAGGGAGGTATTTAACAATGTACCCAAAAGGAGGTATCACAACCTTAAACACAGGCAGGTATACACAACCCGTACCCCCCACAGGCAGGGACTAAAACCTGTACCCAACAAGGCAGGCCCAATTACCCCCAAATCTGAAATTCCCCAAAACAGGAGGTACTCACAACCTGTACCCAACACAGGGAGGTATTTACACAACCTGTACCCAACACAGGCAGGTACTGCACAACCTTCCCCAAAACAGGCAGGATAAAACCTGTACCCAACAAGGAGGGATTTTTACAACCCGTACCCAACACAGGCAGGATCACAACCTTTCCCAACACAGGCATATTTTCCAAAACCCTTCCCAACACAGGAGGACACAACCGTACCCAACACAGGCAGGTACTACACAACCTGTACCCAACACAGGCAGGTACTAACAACCTGTACCCAACACAGGCAGGTATTTACACAACCTGTACCCAACACAGGCAGGTACTGCACAACCTGTACCCAACACAGGCAGGTTACACAACCTTCCCAACACAGGCAGGTACCCAATGTACCCAAAAGGCAGGACCACAATTCCCCAAAACAGGCAGGTAACAAACCGTACCCAAACAGGCAGGATTTTACAACCTGACCCCAAAACAGGCAGGAAACCCCAACCACCCAACAAGGGGTATTTCACAACCCGTACCCAACACAGGCAGGTACTGCAAACCTGTACCCAACAAGGCAGGTATCACAACCCACCCCAAAAGGAGGGATCCAACCTGTACCCAACAAGGCAGGTATACAAACCTGTACCCCAAAAAGGATATCACAACCTGACCCCCCAAAAGGGAGGTATCAAACCACCCCAAAACAGGCAGGTACTCACAACCCGTACCCCAAAACAGGCAGGTAACCCCCAAACCCGTACCCAACACAGGCAGGTATTTTACAACCTGTACCCAACACAGGCAGGGATCACAACCTGTACCCAACACAGGGAGGTACTCACAACCACCCAACACAGGCAGGTACTCACAACCTGTACCCAACACAGGAGGACTCAAACCTTCCCCAAAACGGGAGGTATTTTCACAACCTGTACCCAACACAGGCAGGTATTTTCACAACTGTACCCAACACAGGCAGGTATTTACAAACCTGTACCCAAAAGGATACTCAAACCCGTACCCAACAAGGAGGTATTTACACAACCTGTACCCCAAAACAGGAGGTATGCACAACCCGTACCCAAACCGGCAGGTACTCACAACCTTACCCCAAACACAGGGATACACAACCTGACCCAAAAGGCAGGTATTTTACAATTGACCCAACACAGGCAGGTATTTACACCCGCCCAACACAGGCAGGTAACACAACTTTTCCCAACACAGGCAGGGATTTACACAACCTGACCCCCCACACAGGTTTTCACAATGTACCCAACAAGGCATATACAAACCCGTACCCCAAAACAGGGAGGATAACAACCTTACCCAAAAGGCAGGTATTTAACAACCCACCCCAAAACAGGCAATTTACACCCTGTACCCAACACAGGCAGGTATTTTTACAACCCCACCCCAAAACAGGCAGGTATTTTCACAACCTGTACCCAACACAGGCAGGTATTTACACAACCTGTACCCAACACAGGCAGGTATTTACCAACCTTTAAACACAGGAGGTATTTACACAACCCGACCCAACACAGGCAGGATTTACAAACCTGTACCCAACACAGGAGGATTTACACAACCTTCCCCAAAACAGAAAGGGATTTCACAACTTTTCCCCCCACAGGCAGGATTTCCAATTTTCCCAACAAGGCAGGTATTTACACAACCTGTACCCAAAACAGGCATAAACAACCCGTACCCAACACAGGCAGGATTTAAAAACCTTTCCCAACACAGGAGGTATTTACACAACCTTACCCAACACAGAAAGGGATTTACACAACCTGTACCCAACACAGGCAGGATTTACACAACTGTACCCAACACAGGCAGGGATTTACACAACCTGTACCCAACACAGGCAGGTATTTAAAACCCACCCCAAAACAGGCAGGAACACAACCTGTACCCAACACAGGCAGGTATTTACACAACCTGTACCCAACACAGGCAGGTATTTACACAACCTGTACCCAAAACAGGCAGGTATTTAACAACCTTTTACCCAACACAGGCAGGTATTTACACAACCCCCCAACACAGGAGGATTTAAAACCCAAACAAGGGAGGTATTTACACAACCTGTACCCAACAACAGGTATTTAAAACCTGTACCCCAAAACAGGCAGGGATTTACACAACCTGACCCCAAAAGGAGGTATTTACAAACCCCAACACAGGCAGGTATTTCACAACTTGTACCCAACAAGGGGTATTTTCACAATTACCCAACACAGGCAGGATTTTTCACAA
This sequence comes from Ridgeia piscesae, assembly GCA_025642075.2. Taxonomy (NCBI): domain Eukaryota; kingdom Metazoa; phylum Annelida; class Polychaeta; order Sabellida; family Siboglinidae; genus Ridgeia; species Ridgeia piscesae. The sequence continues at coordinate 76,966 of JAODUO010000702.1, forward strand.
ACCTTAAAAAAGGCAGGTATTTACACAACCTGTACCCAACAAGGGGTATTTTCAAACCTTTAAAACGGCAGGATTTTCACAACCTGACCCAACACAGGCAGGTATTTAAAACCGCCCAACACAGGCAGGTATTTACACAACCTGTACCCAAAAGGAGGATTTACACAACTTTTAAACAAGGCAGGATTTAACAACTTTTACCCAACAACAGGTATTTACACAACCTGTACCCAAAAAAGGGATTTACAAATTCCCAAAAGGCAGGTATTTACACAACCGTCCCCAAAACAGGGGTTTTAAAATTTTCCCAAAAAATTTCAAATTTACCCAAAAGGGGTATTTACACAACTTTTACCCAACACAGGCAGGTATTTACAAACCTGTACCCAACACAGGCAGGTATTTACACAACCTGACCCAACACAGGCAGGTATTTACACAACCTGTACCCAACACAGGGGATTTACACAACCCTTTCCCAACACAGGCAGGATTTACACAACCCGTCCCAACACAGGCAGGTATTTCACAATTTACCCCCCACAGGCAGGTATTTTCCCAAAACCCCAAAACAGGAGGGATTTTCACAAACCGCCCAACACAGGCAGGATTTTCAAATGTACCCAACACAGGGGTTTTTCACAACCGTACCCAAACAGGCAGGTATTTACACAACCTGTACCCAACACAGGCAGGATTTTAAAAACCGTACCCAACACAGGCAGGTATTTACACAACCTTAAAAACAGGCAGGATTTTAAAAACCTGTACCCCAAAACAGGAGGTATTTTCACAACCTGTACCCAACACAGGAGGTATTTAACAACCTTCCCAAAACAGGAGGATTTTCAAACTGTCCCCAAAACAGGCAGGTATTTAAAAACTTTTCCCAAAACCCCATATTTACAAACCCTTACCCCAAAAAAGGTATTTACAAACCCGTCCCAACAAGGGAGGTATTTACACAACCCCACCCCAAAACAGGCAGGTATTTTCACAACCTGTACCCAACACAGGCAGGTATTTACACAACCTGTCCCCCAAAGGGGTATTTCACAACTTTTCCCAAAAGGCAGGTATTTACACAACCTTTAAAAACCCCAAGGGATTTACACAACTTGTCCCAACACAGGCAAATTTTCACAACTTTTCCCAACACAGGGAGGTATTTACACAACTTGTACCCAACAAGGGAGGATTTTCACAACCTGTACCCAACACAGGCAGGTTTTTTCAACCCACCCAACAAGGCAGGTATTTAACAACCTGTCCCCCAAAGGGAGGTATTTATAAACCCGACCCAACATAGGGGTATTTATAAACCCGTACCCAAAAAGGAGGTTTTTAAAAACCTGTACCCAAAAGGCAGGTATTTAAAACCCACCCAACACAGGCAGGTATTTTAAAAACCTGACCCAAACAGGGGTATTTACACAACCTGTACCCAAAAGGATATTTACACAACCCGTAAAACAGGAGGTATTTCACAATTTCCCCAAAAAGGAGGGATTTAAAACTTTTACCCAACACAGGCAGGTATTTAAAAACACCCAACAAGGGGTATTTAAAAACCTTACCCCAAAAAGGGATATTTACACAACCTTACCCCAAAACAGGAGGTTTTAACAACCTGTACCCCAAAACAGGCAGGTATTTACACAACCTGACCCAACACAGGGAGGTATTTACACAACTTTTCCCAACACAGGCAGGTATTTACACAAAACCCAAAAAGGGATTTACCAACCCTTTCCCCCCAAAGGGAGGTATTTTCACAATTGTACCCAACACAGGCAGGTATTTAACAACCTGTACCCAACACAGGCAGGTATTTTTAAAAACCTGTACCCCAAAACAGGCAGGTATTTTTAAAAACCTGTACCCAACAAGGGAGGTTTTTTTTCAAACCCGTACCCCAAAACAGGGGTATTTAACAACCACCCAACAAGGAGGTATTTAAAACCTTTAAAAAGGAGGTATTTACACAACCTGTAAAAAACAGGTATTTACACAACCCCAAACAGGAGGTATTTACACAACTTTTACCCCAAACACATATTTAAAAACTTTTACCCAAACAGGGAGGTATTTACACAACTTTTAAACACAGGAGGTATTTACACAACCCTTCCCAACACAGGAGGTATTTACACAACCTGTACCCAACACAGGCAGGTATTTCACAACTTTTACCCCAAAACAGGCAGGTATTTAAAATTGTACCCAACACAGGCAGGTATTTCAAACCGACCCCAAAACAGGCAGGTATTTACACAACCTGTACCCAACACAGGCAGGTATTTAACAAACCCAACACAGGAGGATTTACACAACTTTTACCCAACACAGGCAGGTATTTAACAACCTGTACCCAACACAGGCAGGTATTTACACAACTTGTACCCAACACAGGCAGGTATTTACACAACCTGTACCCAACACAGGCAGGTATTTACACAACCTGTACCCAACACAGGCAGGTATTTACACAACCTGTACCCAACACAGGCAGGTATTTACACAACTTGTACCCAACACAGGCAGGTATTTACACAACCTGTACCCAACACAGGCAGGTATTTACACAACTTGTACCCAACACAGGCAGGTATTTACACAACCTGTACCCAACACAGGCAGGTATTTACACAACCTGTACCCAACACAGGCAGGTATTTACACAACCTGTACCCAACACAGGCAGGTATTTACACAACCTGTACCCAACACAGGCAGGTATTTACACAACCTGTACCCAACACAGGCAGGTATTTACACAACCTGTACCCAACACAGGCAGGTATTTACACAACCTGCACCTAACACAGGCAGGTATTTACACAACCTGCACCCAACACAGGCAGGTATTTACACAACCTGCACCCAACACAGGCAGGTATTTACACAACCTGTACCCAACACAGGCAGGTATTTACACAACCTGTACCCAACACAGGCAGGTATTTACACAACCTGTACCCAACACAGGCAGGTATTTACACAACCTGTACCCAACACAGGCAGGTATTTACACAACCAGCTCTCACAGCAGGTAGTTATTTAACAGTTGCATCACCTGTGCTATGTAGTTTTATTACCGCCATGCAGTCGTGTCACTGCTGGTAGTGACGTTGGTGATATGGCTTCTTCGGTTCGTTAATTTTAGTATTCCTACTAGAGTTACACTTTGTTTACTTGCATTGTTGGTTATTAATGACACAAATTGTCAGCTTACGTTCCTTCACCCATCTGTAAGTTCTAGTTTGTGATGTGTTTGAAACGTCAGTGTCATTTACTGCCTGTGTGTGACTGTCCCATTGAGTTGGTTCTGTCTATCCCAGCATCGGCACGGACATCGATACCGCCACCAGCACCGGCACCGGTACCGGTCAGTCCACCCCCGGCTGCAGGGATGTTGGTCAAGCTCGTGATGAAGTCGCCAGAAATCTACTTGATAGAGAACCAGAATGACACCAACACCCAGGCACTGCTGGTGAAGGTGAGCTACACCCAACACTTCTGGTCGAAGCAAATGTAGTCCCACACTTCTGTTTGTCTGGGTAAATGCCGTTCAACACTTCTTGACAAAGTAAGTACCATCCAACACTTCCGATGCAGAACACTTGATCTTCTCCAGGTGTGCACCATCCAACACTTAAGTGTTAATTGTTAAAGTACTGAGTTAACGGTGCTAGGCCAGTGGCATATTTTAGGTAGTCAACAAATGATGACGCACTACTTGATAAGTGATGTTGATTTTCAGTTGATGCTGAAGTTCAAAATGACGACGACACCAGATGTGACGTCAATGATGGCGAGTGTGGAGGGGCTGCAGATACAGCGATGTTACTTCAATACTGACCAACGACAGACATCTGCCGTATCAATGGTAATGGTCAAATGTCACCAACAAGCGGGTCCAGTCAGCTACTAACCAATGGTAGACTAATTAATGAATGTTTACAAATGTCTCAGACACAGTTCCCTTCATATTGTCACCATAGGATTTGACATCAAGAAGTCGGTAAACAGTTTATACTGGTGTGGGTGATATTTCATTTTTGGCTATTTCAACAAAAATGTGGTAAAATCACTACATATTAAAGTAATATTCTAAGTCTTCATACATGAGTTCAACCCCATGGAAGCCAATTTTTGAAATTTTTTATTGAATACTTACAAAAATATATGGGCAAAATCTGAATCGTGTTTGCTTAGTGAAAAAATGTATTGGTTCTATCTACACTGTAATATGTTCGCGTGTCACGTTAAACAATGAGAGATACACCCAGAGGGTTAATGCAAGACATTTCAGTATAACACATTTTTACCCGCTTTGAATATCATTGCAACTGGTACAGGGTGATTTAAATCTTACAGGTGCTCAACCCCATGGAAGTGGTCTGGCAGAGCAGTGCCCTGGCGGGGCGCGGACCCCACATGGATGTCCTGTTGAATGACGATGTTGTCTTCAACATTTGTCCAGCTGTTGTCCGCATCCTAATGGCCACACTACACACACTGCCCAAGGCGAGGTCAGAGTTCATTGTTGTTTTTGGTATTTCCTTAATTGAACCCGAGTACGGTTACCGGAGAAATTGAGGTCACAACAAATGTAATTGATTTTTGTCACAAGCAGTGTCAGAAAAAGAAGTCTGAGATCCTATTTTGTGTTGATGTTGTAGCAGTTACTATCGCTGCCAATTTGATTGTCTTCTAGAAGTCATGGTAGAGAGACTGTGTACATGTTGCAATGCAAACTAGTCGATTAAGTGACCACAGAAGTTGTGCATAATATGAGTCTGTCACATTGGGATTCAACCAGATACACCACGTGTATCAGTCAGATCTGACCCACTGTGTGGTGCCACCATTGCTTTCTGTGGAAAGGTCGTGCACATAGAGATGGTAGTTTTAGCCTGACGCACTCTGCTGTAGGCGAAAGAGTCGTCCAACAAGTCCGCTCTACCAGGCAACATATGGGAACCTCGCGAGGTGGCTGACTGCGATGACTTCTGGTTTCTCAAGACGGGTAATTACTCATTATACTTACTCTTATTCACCATGTTTTTACACAGGTGAGTTTGCTCTGATGAAGCAGTGATGTTACTAAATGTGTTAAGACAAGTAAGGAAATTTATTTCAGGTAACATCCATAGATTGATACATATAAATAGGTGTAACAAATACATAGTTTAAAAAAGTAAATACATAACAAATTTAACTCTGAGTAAAGTTAAATAATACATTTAAGATAGTAAATTTATTTAAAATGCCGGCAGAATAGCTGAAGACTTGTACTTGTGCTAGGTAGTCCATGAAGCCTCACAAGTCTCACTAAACATGCTGTGTGATGTGTGCTTTACTTTGCTTTGCCTCAATCTGCAGAATTAGCACCCGAAGGTAAGTTTCTTTCACATCTACTGCATGCAATATGTCATCTCATGACCACCACCATGCATGCCAGATGTGAAACCATGATCAAACTGTTATGTTGATTGTGCATGTGTGCGTGTGTTTGTGTGTGAATGTGCATGCATGCATGTGGCTAATGACAGTATTGTCATAACATAGGCATCAGTAATTGGCATATTTTCCCGCATGACGGAAACAACTTTTTGATTGCACGACATTTTTGTTCATTGAACGTAATTAGTGATTCCTGGTTCTTTGCATGACTTCTGTTGTTACAGACAATAATTCTACACTTCCTGGATTAACAACATGCTAGTGTAACATATAGTATTAGACTGTGGTGACTGTTGACAGTTAGACACGTGTAAAGTCCTGGTCATACATCGTGAATATAATTTGTATCTGTGCACTTTCAAAAAGAATGCATTTTTCCTGTTTTCTGTGTAAAAGAGAATTTACTTTCGCAAAAGAAGATTGCCTTTTTTGTAATTTATGCATGTCGATAGGTGCTTTCTGACTGTTCAACTGACTGTTGGATGTTGTATGCTACAATTTCCATTTATGTTGGTCTGTAGTGGATATGTGGTGTGTGTAGTGTAATCTTTGATGTTGCATACATGTTGTGAATTGTAATGTACTGTTATATATGTGATATAAATAACAAAGTTACTACAATGTACACACCATACTCAGTCTATTCAGCACACATGCCCTAATGAACATACATCCCCTCTAGCACAACCTAACAACTTGACAGCCATCTCCAAAGCTGACATTGTATCATGTTGATTCCGTAATTAAAATTTATTGTCAATATTTATCACATTAGATTCAAAGCTCAGTGATGAAAGGAGGTGAGTTTTCAAACTGTCAAGATATAGTAGCCTTTTGGATGTCCCATGACTTAATGAATGGACACAACAGTGTCACCATCTAGTGTGGCACATCGAACTAATTTTAGGAATCGAACAAATAAAAATAAATAAATTATTGGAAAGCACATTTTGACTTACTTTTGCTTCTGAAATAGTTTTGCAGTATACAGGGTCATCATATTTGATGTGGTTAATTTCAGCAGTGTTGTGACATACGTTAATATCATGCAGTATTGGTACAAGCATTGTGTGCTCCAGGGCATATAAGTCATGTACTGTACTTGTACTACCCATGTCATGTACTGTACTTTACTACCCATGTCATGTACTGTACTTTACTACCCATGTCATGTACTGTACTTGTACTACCCATGTCATGTACTGTACTTTACTACCCATGTCATGTACTGTACTTTACTACCCATGTCATGTACTTTTATTTTACCCATGTCATGTACTGTACTTTACTACCCATGTCATGTACTGTACTTTACTCCATGTCATGTACTGTACTTTACTACCCATGTCATGTACTGTACTTTACTACCCATGTCATGTACTGTACTTTACTACCCATGTCATGTACTGTACTTTACTACCCATGTCATGTACTGTACTTTACTACCCATGTCATGTACTGTACTTTACTACCCATGTCATGTACTGTACTTTACTACCCATGTCATGTACTGTACTTTACTTTTTACCATGTCATGTACTGTACTTTACTACTCCATGTCATGTACTGTACTTTACTACCCATGTCATGTACTGTACTTTATTTACTCCATGTCATGTACTGTACTTTACTACCCATGTCATGTACTGTACTTTACTACCCATGTCATGTACTGTACTTTACTATCCATGTCATGTACTGTACTTTACTACCCATGTCATGTACTGTACTTTACTACCCATGTCATGTACTGTACTTTACTACCCATGTCATGTACTGTACTTGTACTACCCATGTCATGTACTGTACTTTACTACCCATGTCATGTACTGTACTTTACTACCCATGTCATGTACTGTACTTGTACTACCCATGTCATGTACTGTACTTTACTACCCATGTCATGTACTGTACTTGTACTACCCATGTCATGTACTGTACTTTACTACCCATGTCATGTACTGTACTTGTACTACCCATGTCATGTGCTGTACTTGTACTACCCATGTCATGTACTGTACTTGTACTACCCATGTCATGTACTGTATTTGTACTACCCATGTCATGTTCTGTACTTGTACTACCCATGTTCTGTACTGTACTACCCATGTCATGTACTTGTACTACCCATGTCATGTACTATTATACATATGTGTATTGCAGCGGAAGAATTGATGTTGGAGGCCCAGGAAACAGAAGTCGTCTCTCTTGGTGAAGAGGTCAGTTTTACAATTACGTTGCCATGGTTCTAATTAATTTAGTGACATAAAACTTCAACTATTCAATTTTGTATAATGTAAACGCTTGTAAAGGGGCAGAATACCAGTGGAAGATCTCAGTGGGTGACAGCATTTCATCCATCACCATCAAAGGTAAACTACACTGATGTAAAACTAGAAAAGAATAATTATTTAATTGCAGTATATGTGTAGAATGACATATACAGACAAAACATCTCACGGTTCTTGGTGGGCCCATTTATGATACTGCAGTGGATGGCTGTTATGTGAAATCATCAATACTTGTTACAATTTGACTCATCTGAGACGAGGTTTAGTGTTTTGGAAGCATGTTTGGTGATTTTTCAAGACAGGTTTACGCCTACCATCACAACACATCGTTGAGCACAAAAATCAAACTGTGGTTGTGGAGTAAAACATTATTCAAGTATGTAAATTTGATTCAATTAATCGCAATTATGATTCCAGTTCTGATTCCACTGCATTTCACGTCAACTCGTCAGCAGATTCCAATTCCAAAAAAGAACACTAGTTCCATATTGATTAATTCCAATTCTGGAATTGGAGTCAAAATTAGCATATTAGTCTGATTCTGGAATGAGAGTCGTCCCCATGGTCTGACATTTATCATATCACAGGGAAAGACTGACATCATGACTACAGAATAGTTGTTGAGACACAGTCATCTTGTGTCTGTTACAGCTGATTGTGACGATGAAGAAGCTGGTGATCATGTTGGAGGCTGACATTTCCCATCGCACCGTGCCACTCCTCATCACAGAGCTTGGCATGCAGGCCTCCGTCAAAGACTGGTCCACCAAGGTCTCATCCCTTCCTTCTCTCCAGCATTCTCTCCTCATCTTGTCTACCTTACCATATCCTCGTCTTCTCTCGTGCAACCTTCATCTTCTCTTCCACTTTTGTACTGCATCATTCTTTCCTTGTCATCTCTCCGTCATCCCTTCCTTGTCATCTCTCCATCATCCCTTCCTTGTCATCTTTCCATCATCCCTTCCTTGTCATCTTTCCATCATCCCTTCCTTGTCATCTTTCCATCATCCCTTCCTTGTCATCTTTCCATCATCCCTTCCTTGTCATCTTTCCATCATCCCTTCCTTGTCATCTCTCCATCATCCCTTCCTTGTCATCTCTCCATCATCCCTTCCTTGTCATCTTTCCATCATCCATTCCTTGTCATCTTTCCATCATCCCTTCCTTGTCATCTTTCCATCATCCCTTCCTTGTCATCTCTCCATCATCCATTCCTTTCATCTCTCCATCATCCCTTCCTTGTCATCTTTCCATCATCCCTTCCTTGTCATCTTTCCGTCATCCCTTCCTTGTCATCTTCCGTCATCCCTTCCTTGTCATCTTTCCGTCATCCATTCCTTGTCATCTCTCCATCATCCATTCCTTGTCATCTCTCCATCATCCCTTCCTTGTCATCTCTCCATCATCCCTTCCTTGTCATCTCTCCGTCATCCCTTCCTTGTCATCTCTCCGTCATCCCTTCCTTGTCATCTCTCCAGTCATCCCTTCCTTGTCATCTCTCCATCATCCTTCCTTGTCATCTCTCCATCATCCCTTCCTTGTCATCTCTCCTCATCCCTTCCTTGTCATCTCTCCTCATCCCTTCCTTGTCATCTCTCCATCATCCATTCCTTGTCATCTCTCCATCATCCCTTCCTTGTCATCTCTCCATCATCCCTTCCTTGTCATCTCTCCATCATCCCTTCCTTGTCATCTCTCCATCATCCATTCCTTGTCATCTCTCCATCATCCCTTCCTTGTCATCTCTCCATCATCCATTCCTTGTCATCTCTCCATCATCCCTTCCTTGTCATCTCTCCATCATCCCTTCCTTGTCATCTCTCCATCATCCCTTCCTTGTCATCTCTCCATCATCCATTCCTTGTCATCTCTCCATCATCCATTCCTTGTCATCTCTCCATCATCCCTTCCTTGTCATCTCTCCGTCATCCCTTCCTTGTCATCTCTCCATCATCCATTCCTTGTCATCTCTCCGTCATCCCTTCCTTGTCATCTCTCCGTCATCCCTTCCTTGTCATCTCTCCGTCATCCCTTCCTAGTCATCTCTCCGTCATCCCTTCCTGTCATCTCTCCGTCATCCCTTCCTTGTCATCTCTCCATCATCCCTTCCTTGTCATCTCTCCTCTCCCTCATAGTCATCTCTCCGTCATCCCTTCCTGTCATCTCTCCATCATCCCTTCCTCGTCATCTCTCCATCATCCCTTCCTCGTCATCTCTCCATCATCCCTTCCTTGTCATCTCTCCGTCATCCCTTCCTCGTCATCTCTCCGTCATCCCTTCCTTGTCATCTCTCCGTCATCCCTTCCTTGTCATCTCTCCGTCATCCCTTCCTTGTCATCTCTCCGTCATCCCTTCCTTGTCATCTCTCCGTCATCCCTTCCTTGTCATCTCTCCATCATCCATTCCTTGTCATCTCTCCTCATCCCTTCCTTGTCATCTCTCCGTCATCCCTTCCTTGTCATCTCTCCGTCATCCCTTCCTTGTCATCTCTCCGTCATCCCTTCCTTGTCATCTCTCCGTCATCCCTTCCTTGTCATCTCTCCGTCATCCCTTCCTTGTCATCTCTCCGTCATCCCTTCCTTGTCATCTCTCCGTCATCCCTTCCTTGTCATCTCTCCGTCATCCCTTCCTTGTCATCTCTCCGTCATCCCTTCCTTGTCATCTCTCCATCATCCTTTCCTTGTCATCTCTCCGTCATCCCTTCCTTGTCATCTCTCCGTCATCCCTTCCTTGTCATCTCTCCATCATCCCTTCCTTGTCATCTCTCCGTCGTCCCTTCCTTGTCATCTCTCCATCATCCCTTCCTTGTCATCTCTCCATTGTCCCTTCCTTGTCATCTCTCTGTCGTCCCTTCCTTGTCATCTCTCCGTTGTCCCTTCCTTGTCATCTCTCCGTTGTCCCTTCCTTGTCATCTCTCATTGTCTCTTCCTTGTCATCTCTCCGTCGTCTCTTCCTTGTCATCTCTCCGTTGTCCCTTCCTTGTCATCTCTCATCGTCCTTCCTTGTCATCTCTCTGTCATCTTCCTTGTCATCTCTCCGTCGTCCCTTCCTTGTCATCTCTCGTCGTCCCTTCCTTGTCATCTCTCTGTCGTCCCTTCCTTGTCATCTCTCCGTGTCCCTTCCTTGTCATCTCTCTGTCGTCCCTTCCTTGTCATCTCTCTGTCATCCCTTCCTTGTCATCTCTCCGTCGTCCCTTCCTTGTCATCTCTCTGTCGTCCCTTCCTTGTCATCTCTCTGTGTCCCTTCCTTGTCATCTCTCCGTCGTCCCTTCCTTGTCATCTCTCTGTCGTCCCTTCCTTGTCATCTCTCCGTTGTCCCTTCCTTGTCATCTCTCCGTCGTCCCTTCCTTGTCATCTCTCCGTCGTCCCTTCCTTGTCATCTCTCCGTTGTCCCTTCCTTGTCATCTCTCTGTCATCCCTTCCTTGTCATCTCTCCGTCGTCCCTTCCTTGTCATCTCTCTGTCGTCCCTTCCTTGTCATCTCTCTGTTGTCCCTTCCTTGTCATCTATCCGTCGTCCCTTCCTTTTCATCTCTCTGTCGTCCCTTCCTTGTCATCTCTCCATCGTCCCTTCCTTGTCATCTCTCCATTGTCCCTTCCTTGTCATCTCTCCCTCTCCCTCTCCCTCTCCCTCTCCCTCTCCCTCTCCCTCTCCCTCTCCCTCTCCCTCTCCCTCTCCCTCTCCCTCTCCCTCTCCCTCTCCCTCTCCCTCTTCTCCTCTCTGTCACTGTTGTGCTGTGATGTTGTAGATGTTTAAGTAATGTGATGTTGTGACACATATTAGTGCATGTTTTATCTAATTAAGTAAGTCATGTGACTGTATTGTAGATGAGCCATACTATTGCTGCTGAACATTGTGGGTGTGTCTTGTTTCAATTTCAGTTCTTTAATCACAACGGTACTTATGAATCACATTCCCTCAGCACATATAACATGAAATAAAGTACCGTATTCAAAAGTATCATTCTCATAAGAAATGTAAAGTAATGGTACACATTCTCTACCAATAGTGTAAGTGCATGCATTTTGAATGCGCTTGAATACGTAACTAATAACAATCTTAGAAGGAAAGACTACACACTACACACAGGTACAACAAATGTTGGATCATTTATTATGATCCAAAGGCTTCCTTTTCATGTGTGATCTGGGCATTTTCTCAGTCTTGCTGTATGTTAAGTTTCTGTGGCTGTGTCATGTGACATCGTGTGACATGTTGTAGATGTTTGCGTCGTGTGAGCTGTGGATGGAGGTGGCCTACTGCAATGAGAATGTGGCGGTGTGGGAGCCTCTGTTGGAGAGAGTGGAGGACGACAACAGACACAGACCCTACGAGATCACAGTCGAGGTGGGCACTCTCAAACACTGGTAGTACACCTTGTGATATTTCTCATACTGCAATGCAAATTCTCACCAGTGTAACTGTGCTGGAGTTGGAGAGGTAGAGGCAGAAGGAGATGAATGCTTACAGCTTTATTGTGTGCATGTGTGTGTGTGTGTGTGTGTGTGTGTGCGTGCGTGCGTGCGTGCGTGCGTGCTTGCTTGCGTGCGTGCGTGCGTGCGTGCGTTCATGTGTGCATATGTATGTATAGGTGACCATGTGACATTGACATCGAAACAAATACAGACAAAAACAACTAGTAACAGCAGTTCCATGAGAACCACATTAGTCAGCATTTCCATTGATGTCTGAGTGTCTTTCACATAAATGTAATTGGACCTTGCTTGACAATAGTCGTCAGTACAGCCTGTTGTGTCTTGCAGTTGGTGACCAATGACCCTCACCCTATTGTGGATGAGGAGGACCTGAGTGCGCCCCTCCTGCCTCAGCCTGTCCTCACTGTAAACGTGTCCTCGCGAGATGTCCTCCAGTTGACTCTGTCCAAGAAAGGACTTGCTGTCCTCACAACCCTTGCCAAGGTCAGTCTTCACTACCTCATCACTACCTCGTCACTACCTCATCACTATCTCGTCACTACCTCATCACTACCTCATCACTACCTCATTGCTATCTCGTCACTACCTCATCACTACCTCATCACTACCTCATCGCTATCTCGTCACTACCTCATCACTACCTCATCACTACCTCGTCACTACCTCAGTCACTACCTCATCACTACCTCATCACTACCTCATCACTGTCTTGTCACTACCTCATCACTATCTCATCACTACCTCATCACTATCTCGTCACTACCTCATCACTATCTTATCACTACCTCGTCACTACCCTGTCACTACCCCGTCACTACCCCGTCACTATCTCGTCACTACC
>JAODUO010000702.1:95000-162500 GCA_025642075.2 Ridgeia piscesae
GTTTGACCAAGTAGAGACTTACAGTTCACTAATGTTGCCATATATGGACATTGTCATTGTCACTGCTGTTTGACCAAGTAGAGACCTTACAGTTCACTAATGTTGCCATATATGGACATTGTCATTGCCACTGCTGTTTGACCAAGTAGAGACATTACAGTTCACTAATGTTGCCATATATGGACATTGTCATTGTCACTGCTGTTTGACCAAGTAGAGACCTTACAGTTCACTAATGTTGCCATATATGGACATTGTCATTGCCACTGCTGTTTGACCAAGTAGAGACCTTACAGTTCACTAATGTTGCCATATATGGACATTGTCATTGTCACTGCTGTTTGACCAAGTAGAGACATTACAGTTCACTAATGTTGCCATATATGGACATTGTCATTGTCACTGCTGTTTGACCAAGTAGAGACATTACAGTTCACTAATGTTGCCATATATGGACATTGTCATTGTCACTGCTGTTTGACCAAGTAGAGACCTTACAGTTCAACAATGTTGCCATATATGGACATTGTCATTGTCACTGCTGTTTGACCAAGTAGAGACCTTACAGTTCACTAATGTTGCCATATATGGACATTGTCATTGTCACTGCTGTTTGACCAAGTAGAGACCTTACAGTTCACTAATGTTGCCATATATGGACATTGTCATTGTCACTGCTGTTTGACCAAGTAGAGACCTTACAGTTCACTAATGTTGCCATATATGGACATTGTCATTGTCACTGCTGTTTGACCAAGTAGAGACCTTACAGTTCACTAATGTTGCCATATATGGACATTGTCATTGCCACTGCTGTTTGACCAAGTAGAGACCTTACAGTTTCTAACGTCCCTGTGTGTGGTTGGGTTCAGGTGAACAATCATCTGCCATTTGACATGGAGCTGTACTACAAGCTGAGTGATGATGCGATGGGTCGCTGTGGCTCCGTGTCTGGCTCCGGCTGCTCCAATGTCCCCCTGGCCGCCATCTACAACTCCTCCTGTCAGATCTACGTGAAGCCTGTTGATGCCAGGTATGTGCAGACATCTCTCTGTCAGAAATATCTGAAGCCTGCTGACTACAGGTATATGCTGACATCTCTGTCAGAAATATCTGAAGCCTGCTGACTACAGGTACATGCTGACATCTCTGTCAGATCTGTCTGAAGCCTGCTGACTACAGGTATATGCTGACATCTCTGTCAGGCCTACTGATTCCATGAAGATGGCGTATTGTGTATGGAAACTTATAATTATATTAAGCTAGCAATAGTCATTCTAATATGCAGACAACAAAGTATTTAAAGTAGTCCTAAAATATTATATTTAAACTAGTCCTAAAATATTATATGTAAACATTTTAAAACTATATATTGTATGAATAGAGATTTATCAGCAGTTTAACTAACTGACAATAAGTATGTCAGTTAGTTAAAATCTAAAGAAAGTGCGTTATATGTGTACAAAGTGCTGTTTTACAAAGGTGTTGTTAAAAGTGATATCATATTAAGGTGATCGAAATCATCCAGATGTCAAATATTTATAATGGCTGCCAGGGCGTTAGAATAAATTTAGATAAATTATGTAGCGAGGCGTGATGAAAAACAATCATATTTTGTATGTTTTAAATCAGGAAAGTTGTGGAAATTGAACACGGCGGCAAAATGTTGTAGATACAACGTGTCTACGACAGGGGTAGGCTGGAGGTCACAGTCAGAAGACACAGACTCTGTCGTGTGCTGCTCCCCAGCCTCCGCACACAACATACCAGCCATGTACTTCAACGTAAGACTTACTCAATCTCATCAAAGTTCATTTACAGGCACTTGGAACTATGGCTTTATTTTACTTATTTATTTTTATGGACCACATATTTTATTTAGTAGCCATTTTAGTGGCATTTTAGTACCGGTAGTCCTTTTATAATTTTTGAAAATTAAAATGTTTATGTATGATACTAATTCATATACAATTTTATAAGAAATAATATTATTATTTTTAGTTGGATTCTCGATAAGCCAAAGGCTTCTTGTCAAATCTTGAATGAGTTTTGTGAATGGGGACAGAGCTACGGACAGTGTACTGTCTTTGTGCATTAATTGCAGTGTGCCTGAAAGTTTCTCAGAGAAGTCGAGATGGTGTTTGATTGACCAGGTCAGCCAGTGAGTAAAGAGTAAAGAAAGTGCTGTGAGCCGTCTCAAGGACACTATGCTATATAAAAATTACTTTTTAAACTCATCGTTTATTGTGCAATAATTGCAGTGTGGCTGAATTCTTCTCGAGATAGTGAGATGGTGTTCACTGGAACAGTTTGAGTGTTAGTCTGCCAGGGAGTCGAGTGTAAAATACATTGAGCTTCCCTAGGACTGGAATCGATGCAATGTAAGGAATTACTTATCTTTGATTGTGTCATTGTACACAGGCGCATGTGGAGACAGAGCTGGTGGCTGTGGACACTGGCACAGTGAAGAAGTTGCCCATCTACGTCCTCCACCTCCATCCCTGTGTGGTGCTGCGTAACCTCCTGCCCTTCCCCGTCACCTACACAGTGGAGGTGAGTTGTCGTCAGATTGTCTTTCATTTGCGCATTAAAGGGCTTCGTCAGTTCACTTGTCTCGTTTAAAATTTATTAGGTGAAAAAGTTAAATCCTTTTAACACGATTGACAATACAATACCCTGGGGTAAATAAATTTGGGTGTTAGTCAGCCATTATGTAAAGTAAATGTATGTTATAAAATATAGGATAAAAACGTCGGATACGCACATGGGTTTGCAAAATAATGTATATCTTGTGACATAAAAAAATATTTTTTAAATGTAGTAATGGCATGTTTTATATTTTCCATAAATCCAATAAAATTAATAAATGAAATATTTATACCTTGATTAGTTAAATAAATACATTATATATAAAAATCTAATCACAGCTCATCATCTCAGGCTCCCTGATAGTTTTATTTCTCATAGTAGGACACAAATGTTCTCATTTCTGGTCCTCTTTGAGCGATACTTAATGAGACCAGACACAACTGTCCCCACCTCGTTGTCTGTAAATGTATTCAAAGTCAAAATTACTGCAATACGCAAACAGTTTTAAAGTAATGACTTATCTGCATAATAGTTCCCACCTTATGGGTGAGTTTAGTTTGAATAATTTTTATGGTTATTTTATTATCATATTTATTTATTAATCTTCATATACTTATTTTTATTGTATTTATTGTCTTTACCCATAATAACACTTAAAAATTGATGGACAGCAAATTATCACTTTCTAGCAGTAGACACTTGAATAAGGGTGACTGGTCTGATTGTGTTTGCAGGGCACAGATGAGTCGGAGAAGATCGAGGGAGGGGAGAAGGTGACCCTGTGGCACATTGACGTGGGCACGACGACCCTGAGACTCAAGGTACGATATTTTGTGTCGTTGTCATGATGAAACATTAGGTCAATCAATATATTATAAAATGTAAAATTGAGTAGGTTAGTTTAAGTGTTTCTTCAGTCGTATTTTTCTGCTATATGGCTTGTATATAGTTACTGTACGGTTAATTTCTCTGAATAAATATTTATGATTAGTTCCGTCACTCTAGTAATTGGCTAAATGACAAACCACAAGATTGCCTACCGTTGCAGATTTTCCATAATCATTACAGAAATTTTCCTCACATTATGGCATTACAGAAACTGCTCTTATGTTACAGAATACACCTATCTGACTAGACAAATTATATACATCAAAGAACTGCTAAACTTATTAATAATGCCCTGACAAGTGCCTAAGAAATTGTCACCATTCACCTGTTATAATTTATCACTGATGAGCAAAGCACATTGACAATACCCTACATTAATGTCATCATTGGGGGTGACAGCAGAGAGAGAGCGAGAGCGAGAGCGAGAGCGAGAGCGAGAGCGAGAGCGAGGAGTGAGAGAGAGAGAGAGAGAGAGAGAGTTTATCAGAGAATGATGCTGGGGCTTCTGTTACCATGGGTGGGGGGAGGGGCGGGGGAAGGGGGCATGGGAGATGGGAGATGGAGAGGGACCAACCAATGACTAAGGAAAGAAACAGTTTATCAGTGTTTAATGACTTGGGTCACTGTGGCTACTACATTGATATCTACTGTAGGGTGTCATATATTATGTTATATATGTGTATTGTGCATTTTATTTCTCTGATTGTGATTGGTCGATCACGTGGTTGACTGGGTGATTAACCCGCCGTGATGCGCTGTGGTTTCAGATGATGAACTACGAGGGTCAGGACTGGGAGGGCAGTCTGAAGATCAAGGAGAAGCCGGAGACCCTCGCCATTTGTTGCTTCGACCCTGTCGCCGTGGAGGGGAAGACACCATATACCCTAGTAACTGACCCCGACTTGTCTCCTTCTCCGTTTGTCCTTGTAACTGACAATGTCATGTACACACTGGTAACTAGCTGTCATTTCTGATCACTTTCACTAACCGACACTGCTATCTTCACCATGGTAACACATGCTGACTCGGCACTATGCATCCACTACCTGGGAATTGTACAGTCGCGCCTCGCTATAACGCGACTCGCTATAACGCGAATCGGCTATAACGCGGTCGGTCGTGGACCCCGAATTTCTGCCGCCAGGGGGAAATGGGCACTACAGCTAACAATAACGCTGTAATTAACTGTCACTTATTTTTATGAAGTCCTCATGTTTGTCTTGTACAGGTGTATCTAGAAACAATTTATTGATATTAAGACATTTAACACAGAAGTATAACTGCGTTGTTGAGTTCGTTGTGCCCCTGGCTTCTGCTCTGCCGTCGGCTTCGCGGCACCAATCCAATCGTTTTTCAAACCGATCTATTGTGTAACCAGCGCTTGGTTTGTGTGGTAATTTCTTAAGTGTTTGTTTAAAACGTTACCAATTCCTTTGATTGCATTTAATTAACTTTAGGCACAGTAAATTTGGTACAAAGTCCTGTTTCTTTGCGCCGATATCAATCGCGTTTGTCTCTTGCCAGTTCGCTGTGGTTCGGCGAAGGCGCCCGTTCACTGTGGCTTCCGCGAAGAGCGCTTCGTCGGCTTGTAAATGGCAATAAAATTGCTTACGAATCGGGCGGTGACAAAAAATAATTATGGTACTGAAATGGCAGGCTAAAGTTATGTTATGTTTTCTTCATTACGTATACGAAAAAACATTTACTTGTGCGCAAATATACGAATTCGTCAACTGCGTGTGAACCGCAGTAGCCTCGAACCACCGTGAATTGCATTATAAATCGGCACGGTAAATGTGCGATCTAAATTTATATTTTGGGATTGATTAAAATATGAAATTAAGCCAACAGTGAGCGCAATTAGTATAAGTATTAATATTTGACCGACTTCGGCAACATGTCAAATCATTTGTGCGTTTCGGCTGCTGAGTTCAAGGTTATTTTAGACCGCGACCGCGTACTGTGTTATCGCTCCGCCTCAGTTCACATCGCCAGACGATGCGTGTTGGCTCTGAATTTATTTCAAAACTGTACACCATTCGCAAGATTTACTCGGTTCAACATTCGACAGTGTATATTATTTTAACGTAATACACATTTACGTTGGTTTCAATGTCAGTTAATTTTATAAATCACGCATACACCGTGCAACCAGCACATTGGCTTTGGTTGCTGTTGTAGCGTTTTGGGGGTGGTGGCGCCCCTGGCGGAATATAATCTATAACGCGCCTCGTTTACAACGCGGTTCCATTTCGTGGACCCCAACTACCGCGTTATAACGAGGCGCGACTGTATTTCTTTGCACTGGCAGATGCTAGCCATGCACTTTGTACTGGCAGATGCTAACCATTTGCCATTTGGCTTATCGAGAGTCCAACCTATCTATCTAAGTATACCCCACCCGTCTTAGGTATATGTCGATTTTATTTTTAAATATATTAACACTACTAGCACCTACACAATCAGCTGATAATCTGTTCCATTCGTTTACTGTTCTTTGTGAAAATGAAAATTTTCTAATATCTAGTCTACACTGCTTCTTTGCTAATGTATCTCCATGTCCTCTAGTCCTCTCTTCCTTGACTGTGAACAAAATATTTCTGTCAATATTTTCATATCCAGTCAATATTTTAAACACCTCAATCTGATCTCCTATCAATGCACTGGCAGATGCTAACCATGCACTTTGTACTGGCAGATGCTAGCCAGGCACTTTACACTGGCAGATGCTAGCTATGCACTTTACACTGGCAGATGCTAACCAGGCACATTACACTGGCAGATGCTAACCAGACACTTTGTACTGGCAGCTGCTAACCAGGCACTTTGCACTGGCAGATGCTAACCAGGCACATTACACTGGCAGATGCTAACCAGACACTTTGTACTGGCAGCTGCTAACCAGGCACTTTGCACTGGCAGATGCTAACCAGGCACTTTGCACTGGCAGATGCTAACCAGACACTTTGTACTGGCAGATGCTAACCAGGCACTTTGCACTGGCAGATACTAGCCAGGCACTTTGCACTGGCAGATGCTAGCCAGGCACATTGTACTGGCAGATGCTAACCAGGCACTTTGTACTGGCAGATGCTAACCAGGCACTTTGCACTGGCAGATGCTAACCAGGCACTGTGTACTGGCAGATGCTAACCAGGCACTTTGCACTGGCAGATGTTAACCAGGCACTTTGCACTGGCAGATGCTAGCTATGCACTTTACACTGGCAGATGCTAACCAGGCACATTACACTGGCAGATGCTAACCAGACACTTTGTACTGGCAGCTGCTAACCAGGCACTTTGCACTGGCAGATGCTAACCAGGCACATTACACTGGCAGATGCTAACCAGACACTTTGTACTGGCAGCTGCTAACCAGGCACTTTGCACTGGCAGATGCTAACCAGGCACTTTGCACTGGCAGATGCTAACCAGACACTTTGTACTGGCAGATGCTAACCAGGCACTTTGCACTGGCAGATACTAGCCAGGCACTTTGCACTGGCAGATGCTAGCCAGGCACATTGTACTGGCAGATGCTAACCAGGCACTTTGTACTGGCAGATGCTAACCAGGCACTTTGCACTGGCAGATGCTAACCAGGCACTGTGTACTGGCAGATGCTAACCAGGCACTTTGCACTGGCAGATGTTAACCAGGCACTTTGCACTGGCAGATGCTAACAGGCACTTTGCACTGGCAGATGCTAACCAGGCACTTTGCACCGGCAAATGCTAACCAGGCACTTTGTACTGGCAGATGCTAACAAGGCATGTTGCACTGGCAGATGCTAACCAGGCACTTTGCACTGGCAGATGCTAACCAGGCACTTTGCACTGGCAGATGTTAGCCAGGCACTTTGTACTGGCAGATGCTAGCCAGGCACTTTGCACTGGCAGATGCTAGCCAGGCACTTTGCACTGGCAGATGCTAGCTAGGCACTTTGCACTGGAATTAGCACGGAACTTTACGTCTTGGTCGTTGGAGCAATATTAGCAAAACTTTATGGATTTGTAACTGAATTTGTTTTTGTAAATATGACAGCAAGCAGCCAATGGAAAGGGTCTCATTTGGCAGAGACGGCAAGTGTCTTTGAAATATACACAGGCCTGGGAGAGGATGGGTAGCTTACATTTTATAGGTGCTTCTACATACAATCCTATAAAACCAAAACTTCTTAACATATTTTAATAATTTTAGCACCATTGAATAGCTTAAATATGTGGCTACATTTGATTCATTGGATGTATGGACATTCTGCCACCCAATTATGTTCTGATAGCATGGCGAAATTCTGGTAATTTTTTTACCGTTTTTGTCCAAATTCACTTAGTAATATTACGATTAAAATACATACTGTGTCGTCATTATAAATGCATTACAATAATGAGTCTTTCGGTTATTCATTTATGATCATTATTAGCAAAGTTATGGCTTTTATGAAACACATTAAAATGTTTCCAAATTGTGTGCGCTACGGCAGTATGTCGCACGCAGTTAATGGTCTTGGCTCAAAGTCGGGGTGCGTCTTTAAATAAGGGTTTTGCCGATATCAAACAGAGCGGAAGAAATTCAGGATTTAGGTCAAAAGTCGGGGTGTGGCTTTAATTAGGGATGCGGCTAGTAATACAGGGTTTACGGTATATGTAATATATTATTACATAAATATATATTCACCAAGTGAACTCTTCAGAACAGTAAACATTAGTTACAGAAAAGTTTATGATTTGATGTCTTAGAAGACAGCGGGCATTGAGCATTACACAATGATGACTGGCACAGAATCCATCCACGAAACTGACCACTAAAACTGACCACTTGGCTGCCCTGTTGCAGGAACTGGGTGTCCATTCTCAGGATGTCGGAGGCTACCAGGAAGTGTCACTCTACTGTCCATACTGGATGGTCAACAAGTCCGGCCGCAATCTCGCTTACAAGGTAGGTGGGCAAATGTGTGTCATAAACCACATGCCTTTAATTACGTGGACAAAATACACCACAGAGAACAGAAATGACAGAAATTATACTAATAAAGACAGGAATTTAATTAATCAAATCCACTTAAGTAAAAATGCAGTCGGGCATGTTATGTAGAACTGCATCAATTAAATAAAACTGAAGTATAAATGAGTAGAAATCATTCAGTGAGTGAGTTAAGTGATTGGTGGAGTAGCGCAGGTAATCGTAAAATGACGGAAACGTGAGAGCACATGCGAGTTATAATTTGATGATGTAATTTGTTGTTGTTGCAGTCAAATGATGACACGGTGGTGAATCACACGAGTGACCATGACGGCATCATGTTATTCTCCTTCAAGTCTGGTCAACTCATCGGCACAAAGAAGGTGGGTCATGTCTTAGTATTAGCTGAGAATCTGGCTTCTAAACCTAGGTCGTCATTTACTTGTCTTGTGATAAGCTAAGGAACTCAGTGATACCAGCAGTGTTGCCATTGGTGCTTTTTTGTTACGGATGATGGTCATGGGTCAGAGGTCACGACTCAAGGTCACATAACGAGTTGGCAACCAAGTGTGCTTCCCGTACGGTAAAAATGTTCATTACGTTGTCATCAGCATCTAGTCATTTGGAAGTGTCCCCTGGTGTATGAAATAGAACTAGTTGACACATTGTCTCCCTTCACCTCTCTGGACACACTGACTGCCCAGTAGCCAGTGGTCACTAGACCCACACAGTGACCGACTCATCTCATTGACCGGTGCATTGTGGAATGATAGTCCAGGCGTGTTTGTACCTTAAGTACCCACAACAAAGCTTGGTCAAGATTTCAAATGTTTATTACTCGGTATATAAGTTAATAGTTCACATATATCTCAATACATTCATGTTTAATTAATCTTTCAATTAATAATGTTTAGTCATCTGACTACATGTGCGTCATAAAATGCTTCTAAGGAGAAATGTGGGTCTCGTGTGCAGATTTTTTATGGCAGTGCTAAGTCATTCAAGAATTGCAGCAATGTAAGTAGACAGAAATGTTCATTCACATGCAGCTTGACTCATGTGTGTGTGTGTGTGTGTGTGTGTGTGTGTGTGTGTGTGTGTGTGGTGGTGTGTGTGTGTGTGTGTGTGTGTGCGTGTGTGTGTGCGCGTGCGTGCATTCGTGTGTGCGTGCGTTCGTGTGTGCGTGCGTGCGTGCGTGCGTGCGTGCGTGCGTGCGTGCGTACATATGTATGTTGTGTGTGTGTGTTGTGTATGTATGAGAGAGACAGTGTTTTATGTGTGTGTGCCTATGTGAGACTGTGTGCATGAGTGTGGGTTGTACACACATACACAAACGCATACAGCTTATACACCAAGCACATTCACTCGTGCACATAAACTGACGTGCGTACAGTGTACACTGGGAATGTATGGTAGTGTAGTCGTTAGCATAACTGCCTGGCACACCAGCACCCCAAGTTCAATACCTGTGGTGTAAAAACATGGCTCTCAGCATTGGGGAACGTATATCCCTCGTGTGATCGTAAAAATGTCAGTTTGTCATGTCAAGGTCTCACTGAGATTGACATACAACTTGGCAGTGTAGACTCTCAGTGCCAGCAAAGAAAGGTCGGCTTGGTGAATATGTTCTGATAAAGGTTGACCTGTTTATAAGATTATAACACAGACTAGTCACTTATTTGAATGTTGCTGAACGCTGCAGGCAACTAAAATATGTTCAAAGGTTTACGCTAATTACACATGCAGATGCTTGAGGAATCAACCAGTGGAGGGGGAGAAGAGATGGTATGGGAAGGGCAGAGGGGTGGAGGGACGGAGCAAGGGAGATAGAGGTATTTTTGTATAAAAAGTATTATCCTTGAACTGTTGACTGCTGCCGTGCCTTGCTGGTACAGTCACGGGGGCAAAGTCAGAACTCATCCCAAGTGGAGGGGGTTGATGGTATACCCCAGCCTAGCCCCAGAACTAAGGCTAAGCCGGCCAAAGTAAGTCACTACCGCACGTGCTTTCCAAGTACCTTTATTTTGGTGCGATTTTGCTGCATTTTTGCACCCCAATAAATCTGAAATCTCTGAGTAAAATGTCAGAAGTGTTTATTTTACGAGGATTGATTACAACTTGATGATTACAGAACAGTAATTATTGTAGAACAGTAACTAAATTGCAAATAAGGAATATATCCATTGTTGTGGCCTGATTGTGTTAGTGATGCACCAAAATGAATTAGCATGTCACAATAATATTCACATTGGCAATATACTTAAAATGCACCTTTAAATAAAGCATAACTCTGTATATACAATTGTTTGGTTGTGTGCATTTTGATCAATGGCTTTCCAAGTTTTAACTTAACAGGCTTTAACTATAGAATCACTACCCTATATTATAGAGACGTGTTCATAGGCTCCGATTATAATGACTGTTTATCATTATTCATAGTAATATTTGCAGTTTTTATATTTAGAAATGAATGGCTATGTTCTATAGCAGTATGGTCTAGGTAGTGTGAAGGTAGTATTCCATTATGTAAATTGACAGCATTTGAATTGATCAGTTTTCATGTCTTCATATTTTCATGTCCTTACATTTTCGTGACAACCCCAGCTGCGATATATATTTATAAAATTATTATTTTGGTTGGTTAATGGTATCTTTGCAGTTACTAATAAACTCTGGAAGCATCGTTAGTTTAGTATATGGAGTTTGGTACTCACAACTAAGTTTCTGCACGAAGAATTTATTGTTTTAAGCTATTTTTCTAAACATGTTTAGAGTTTTCTTTGTTATTATATTACAATAAAGATAGTTTTACATTGTTATGCAGAATAGATTTGCTTGTTACAGTTTTAGCATTTCTTTACGCATGGGAGCAGTTTTGTAATTACTGTTGTAAATGATATGGAACCTATTGTTCATGGTTCCAAGACATGGTTGTGTTGTAAGAAATTAATTTACTATATATGCTCCAAATAAGTTAATTTCTTACAACATCATGTTAAGGAGTTGTATTTGAGCAAACATCAAGCTAATGAAGCTATACTTCATATCTGTTTATTAATTTTAGATTGCATGCATTTTTTAAATAAAAGTAATTCATGAGGGATTTAAACAGTACATGTCATGATTGTTGTCTAAAGACACTAGCCAGACTTGCTCAGTTTTAACTAGCTGTGATCTGATGACCTGTTGTGTATCAAATTATGCATACAAGGAGCGACATGGCTTGCTCCTGAGGAGAGCAAGTATATGCTCTTGTGGCAGTGCACACTCCATCAAGACCCTCTCTCCAGTGAGTACTCTTACTGACACACAAAGTACTCTTACTGACACACAAAGTACTCTTACTGACACACAAAGTACTCTACGACACACAAAGTACTCTTACGGACACACAAAGTACTCTTACGGACACACAAAGTACACTTACTGACACACAAAGTACTCTTACTGACACACAAAGTACTCTTACTGACACACAAAGTACTCCTACAGACACACAAAGTACTCTTACGGACACACAAAGTACTCTTACGGACACACAAAGTACACTTACTGACACACAAAGTACTCTTACTGACGACACACAAAGTACACTTACTGACACACAAAGTACTCTTACTGACACACAAAGTACACTTACTGACACACAAAGTACACTTACTGACACACAAGGTACTCTTACTGACACACAAAGTACTCCTACTGACACACAAAGTACTCCTACTGACACAAAAAGTACTCAGACGTACGCTCTTATGAAAAGGAGCAGATGTATATAAGTATATGAACTCCCTCTCCCTCCCTCACTATATTCCTCCCTAACACCGTCCATCCACCAGTTCCTCCTTCCTGCCCATGTCACATTCTCTCCCACCTCCCCCCCACTAATACAGGCACCCAAGACTTCTCTGCGTGTCGTCAAGCTTTCATTTTATGTACCAAATTAACCATCTTCCTTTACACTTACATTTTTATGAGCACCTTAAATCTACATACTTTCAAATATTTTGTTTTAATTTCAGTAAGCTTAGATGTATCAATTAAGATTTTGTGATATTGAAAATATCTGGCCTAAATTAGTTTCTTTCCCTGCTGCCCTGGGAAGACGGAAGACCCCAGGGAACAAGATCCCAAAACACCCCAGGAGGGGTGCGATCCCATCTCACCCCAATCTACCCCCGGTAGTCCCAAAACTAAACGTAGAAAGAAGGGCAAAGTAAGTGGTCATTGCTGTTGTTTCCCGAACACTGCATCGTGCGTCTCCTGTTTCCGTCTGCCTTTCTGCAGATGTACCCATTCGAAGAATTGAAAAAAATTAGTTTTTTTTCAGTTTTTGATTCAATTATTATGGTTATTTGTGTCATGTGACACATTCGTGCACCTGTACTGCAGAAGGTTCATTTTGCAGGTTGGCTTTTTGTTGGTTGTAATGAAGCAAATGAGCAAGCTTGGTATGTTTAACTTGCATTTATTTCACATTGATGTTCGTCACCTTGTCATGTGACTTGTCGTGTGACTTGTCGTGTGACTTGTCGTGTGACTTGTCGTGTGACTTGTCGTGTGACTTGTCGTGTGACTTGTCGTGTGACTTGTCGTGTGACTTGTCGTGTGACTTGTCGTGTGACTTGTCGTGTGACTTGTCGTGTGACTTGTCGTGTGACTTGTCGTGTGACTTGTCGTGTGACTTGTCGTGTGACTTGTCGTGTGACTTGTCGTGTGACTTGTCGTGTGACTTGTCGTGTGACTGTCGTGTGACTGTCGTGTGACTCGTCGTGTGACTCGTCGTGTGACTCGTCGTGTGACTCGTCGTGTGACTCGTCGTGTGACTCGTCGTGTGACTCGCCGTGTGACTCGCCGTGTGACTCGTCGTGTGACTCGTCATGTGACTTGTCAGACTTTCTGATAAGGTGTCATTTAAATAGGAATTGGCCAAGAGATTGGAATAATGGTCCCCCATTGATTGCCACTGCCTAGTTAATGTAGCCGTCGGGTCAGTGTATTGCACATATTGTGTATGATATTGTCATGCTGCATGCTGCAATGGTAAATGAATCGCTTGGAAATAGCAACTGCTTGAGCTTGGTGTTTGTCATTGCTACAGCTTACATAAAACATAAGGTCTACTGGTCGACTACAGTCACTGCACATGGCCAATACGGCAACCAGAACTAACTCGTATGTTATAATCACAAACCCTCCAAGTTAGGGTCCAGATTGAGTATCTGTAAACCACAGTGTATTAAATTGTAAACAATCATTGTAATCACATATTATTTTCTTATTGTAATCACACTTGAGATGGTTTAACATAATTCACAGATGTTAAACATAACTATTCACTTGCTATATGTGTAGCCTACGAGAGCACGGTACATATTAAGTAACAAAATTATTAAATTGAATGGTGACCTTTTTGCATTCCATAGAACATGAGTTTTCAAACAATATTTCATTTGTTGAAATACCTTAAGTTGATTTTGATTTATTAAAAAAGAAGCAAATTTGTAAAAGTGATTATAATAACTGAGGTCGCTTTAACTCATAATATTATTGTCAATTGTTTTTTTATAGAGGGGTTCACACATGAATGCATCTTCAAGTTTAGGATTGTTTGATGAAGAAAATAAACAGGACATTGAAAGATGAAATCGTAAGATATGCATACCTGCCAAAATCAAAAAAATATGGAATCAGAGATTGTCAGCAATTCAGAATAGGCCAGCTCAACTTAATACCTGATTGGCTGCGGTGAGTCACATGGGTCGTTGCAGGCAACCATTTTGTTGCATGTCTGTAAACCCAGCCATTGGTCACTGAGTATTCTAGCAGTCGTTCATCTTTCAGATTGAGTTGGCCATAGTGCACATCTGGTCACATTTGCATGTTTCTTTAGCATTACAATCATGCTTCGTGGTGACAGAAGGTTTGTTTCTCACATGACTATTACGTGAGTCAGTGATGTAAGGTCATCCATTGTCATTCATCCACTGACTGTTGGTAAATGACAGAGTCAGTATCAAATGAACGGCCGTTGTTTAGGAATGACTGAATTTGTTTTTATGGCACACTTTGTATTTCAAGTAATATAATATGCTGTTGATATTCAACATTAATTCAACCAGTAATTTTTATTAAATGTTGAAGATTTTCGACTGAATTGTTTGGTGATATTTATGATGTATCCAACTACAATTATGTTACCAATGACAATCTAATAAACCCCTCTAATGCTTGAATCCTTATGGACCCAGGTATGCTGGCACGGTAAGCATGATATAATGAATCAGAATATATAGTAGTTCACAGCCAATGACCAGTGGGTATTTAAGGATAATATGAAGTATAAAAATAAATGTGTATTTTCATGTGTGTAAAAGGAAAATGTGACATTTTCGCTGCTCAGAAAATCGTGAAGTGGGAAACTAAAGATATTGTTGTTCACAGTAATATAGTATTTATTTTGTACAGCAAAATGTCCACAGTTGTTTGCCAATCCGTACAAAGAGCTAATAGTAAGATGATAAAGACAAACAGATTAACACAAATGTCTCTAACTGTTTCAGGCCAGTCTAAAGATAGGAGAGTCGGACTGGTCAGACAAGTTCTCACTGGACACTGTGGGCAGCTCGGGGACAGTCACATGCAAAGTGGACGGAAATCGCAAAAAGGAGGTAAATGACTGTGGTGACTGTTTAGTTGTTGTTGTTGTCGTCTGCTGGGAATGCTTATGTGAATTTGAAGCGAGAAATTCTCCAATCTGTCTGCCTGAAGACTGGCTGTTGGTGAAGAAATGTCATTAGTTACAATGTTGTTGCTGTGCTGGTGCTGTTGTTGAATACATTGGAGAAAAAAATGTTGTTGCATGGTGTGGTTGTTGAAAATTTGATATTCATTTATTTATTTTGCCACCAGTAGCAGTGTATCATATCTTGTAGAACTAAAACATTTGTGTTTATTATACATTAAACTTACCTAAACAATTGTTCAATATTGACTATCAAGATGATTAAAAAATAAGCAACATTAATTAATTAGACATACATTTGTAGCAGTAAAATATAACAATGGTACATTATTATAGCATTGTTAAAGTTGTAATCACTGTTTCAGCAGTAAATTTCTGCTGTACTAAAAAAATTATGCATGACTTTTTATGACATTGTGTTTACTAATTTGTTCAGTTTTTATCCTTATGCTTGTTATTGTATTTACTGTTTGACAAAGCTTTTACTTATGTAATCTTAAGCATGCTTGTTGTAAACATGTTTAATTGTATTTGTTCGATTAGCAGACAGGTTTGAAAGGTGGGCTGATGAACACATTTGGTGTTGTCGGTTTGCCTCAACAAAGCATGCCAGTGGCATTTCAGGTAGAAGTCACGCACATTTGTTTGCCGTGAATGATTTTGCTTTGATCCCTGCTTACACTGCGTAGCACCTTTAATATACAGATGCTCTTGTCTGCTCAGGCAATGTGCTGTGACTTCTGCACAGACACATTAACTGATGTGTTCATGCACTTCACCGAGGCATGCTCTACCAATGAGACACATTTCACAGAGTGCTCCTTCGTTTGCTGAGGCACATTTCACTGATGTCTTAACAGAGTGCAGCCTTGTGTACTGAGGCACATTTCACTGATGTCTTAACAGAGTGCAGCCTTGTCTACTGAGGCACATTTCACCAATGTCTTAACAGAGTGCAGCCTTGTCTACTGAGGCACATTTCACCAATGTCTTAACAGAGTGCAGCCTTGTCTACTGAGGCACATTTCACCGATGTCTTAACAGAGTGCAGCCTTGTCTACTGAGGCACATTTCACTGATGTCTTAACAGAGTGCATCCTTGTCTACTGAGGCACATTTCACAGATGTCTTAACAGAGTGCAGCCTTGTCTACTGAGGCACATTTCACTGATGTCTTAACAGAGTGCAGCCTTGTCTACTGAGGCACATTTCACTGATGTCTTAACAGAGTGCAGCCTTGTCTGGTGAGGCACATTTCACTGATGTCTTAACAGAGTGCAGCCTTGTCTGGTGAGGCACATTTCACTGATGTCTTAACAGAGTGCAGCCTTGTCTACTGAGGCACATTTCACTGATGTCTTAACAGAGTGCAGCCTTGTCTACTGAGGACATTTCACTGATGTCTTAACAGAGTGCAGCCTTGTCTGGTGAGGCACATTTCACTGATGTCTTAACAGAGTGCAGCCTTGTCTGGTGAGGCACATTTCACTGATGTCTTAACAGAGTGCAGCCTTGTCTGGTGAGGCACATTTCACTGATGTCTTAACAGAGTGCAGCCTTGTCTGGTGAGGCACATTTCACTGATGTCTTAACAGAGTGCAGCCTTTGTCTGGTGAGGCACATTTCACTGATGTCTTAACAGAGTGCAGCCTTGTCTAGTGATGCACATTTCACTGATGTCTTAACAGAGTGCAGCCTTGTCTACTGAGGCACATTTCACTGATGTCTTAACAGAGTGCAGCCTTGTCTGGTGAGGCACATTTCACTGATGTCTTAACAGAGTGCAGCCTTGTCTGGTGAGGCACATTTCACTGATGTCTTAACAGAGTGCAGCCTTGTCTGGTCTTAACAGAGTGCAGCCTTGTCTACTGAGGCACATTTCACCGATGTCTTAACAGAGTGCATCCTTGTCTATTGAGGCACATTTCACCGATGTCTTAACAGAGTGCATCCTTGTCTAGTGAGGCACATTTCACCGATGTCTTAACAGAGTGCAGCCTTGTCTACTGAGGCACATTTCACCGATGTCTTAACAGAGTGCAGCCTTGTCTACTGAGGCACATTTCACTGATGTCTTAACAGAGTGCAGCCTTGTCTACTGAGGCACATTTCACTGATGTCTTAACAGAGTGCAGCCTTGTCTGGTGAGGCACATTTCACTGATGTCTTAACAGAGTGCAGCCTTGTCTGGTGAGGCACATTTCACTGATGTCTTAACAGAGTGCAGCCTTGTCTGGTGAGGCACATTTCACTGATGTCTTAACAGAGTGCAGCCTTGTCTGGTGAGGCACATTTCACTGATGTCTTAACAGAGTGCAGCCTTGTCTGGTGAGGCACATTTCACTGATGTCTTAACAGAGTGCAGCCTTGTCTAGTGAGGCACATTTCACTGATGTCTTAACAGAGTGCATCCTTGTCTAGTGAGGCACATTTCACTGATGTCTTAACAGAGTGCAGCCTTGTGTACTGAGGCACATTTCACTGATGTCTTAACAGAGTGCAGCCTTGTCTACTGAGGCACATTTCACCGATGTCTTAACAGAGTGCAGCCTTGTCTAGTGAGGCACATTTCACCGATGTCTTAACAGAGTGCAGCCTTGTCTACTGAGGCACATTTCACTGATGTCTTAACAGAGTGCAGCCTTGTCTACTGAGGCACATTTCACTGATGTCTTAACAGAGTGCAGCCTTGTCTACTGAGGCACATTTCACTGATGTCTTAACAGAGTGCAGCCTTGTCTACTGAGGCACATTTAACTGATGTCTTAACAGAGTGCAGCCTTGTCTAGTGAGGAACATTTCACTGATGTCTTAACAGAGTGCAGCCTTGTCTAGGGGAGGCACATTTCACTGATGTCTTAACAGAGTGCAGCCTTGTCTAGTGAGGCACATTTCACTGATGTCTTAACAGAGTGCAGCCTTGTCTAGGGGAGGCACATTTCACTGATGTCTTAACAGAGTGCAGCCTTGTCTAGTGAGGCACATTTCACTGATGTCTTAACAGAGTGCAGCCTTGTCTACTGAGGCACATTTCACTGATGTCTTAACAGAGTGCAGCCTTGTCTACTGAGGCACATTTCACTGATGTCTTAACAGAGTGCAGCCTTGTCTACTGAGGCACATTTCACTGATGTCTTAACAGAGTGCAGCCTTGTCTACTGAGGCACATTTCACTGATGTCTTAACAGAGTGCAGCCTTGTCTACTGAGGCACATTTCACTGATGTCTTAACAGAGTGCAGCCTTGTCTGGTGAGGCACATTTCACTGATGTCTTAACAGAGTGCAGCCTTGTCTACTGAGGCACATTTCACTGATGTCTTAACAGAGTGTATCTTGTCTACTGAGGCACATTTCACTGATGTCTTAACAGAGTGCAGCCTTGTCTGTGAGGCACATTTCACTGATGTCTTAACAGAGTGCAACTTGTCTATGAGGCACATTTCACTGATGTCTTAACAGAGTGCAGCCTTGTCTACTGAGGCACATTTCACTGATGTCTTAACAGAGTGCAGCCTTGTCTGGTGAGGCACATTTCACTGATGTCTTAACAAGTGCACTTGTCTTGAGGCACATTTCACTGATGTCTTAACAGAGTGCAGCCTTGTCTACTGAGGCACATTTCACTGATGTCTTAACAGAGTGCAGCCTTGTCTATGAGGCACATTTCACTGATGTCTTAACAGAGTGCATCCTTGTCTGATGAGGCACATTTCACTTGATGTCTTAACAGAGTGCAGCCTTGTCTATGAGGCACATTTCACGATAAAGTACTTAACAAAGTGCCAGTCCTATGTCTTAACTGCAGCTTTTTGAGGCACATTTCACTGATGTCTTAACAGAGTGCAGCCTTGTCTAGTGAGGCACATTTCACTGATGTCTTAACAGAGTGCAGCCTTGTCTAGTGAGGCACATTTCACTGATGTCTTAACAGAGTGCAGCCTTGTCTGGTGAGGCACATTTCACTGATGTCTTAACAGAGTGCAGCCTTGTCTGGTGAGGCACATTTCACTGATGTCTTAACAGAGTACAGCCTTGTCTGGTGAGGCACATTTCACTGATGTCTTAACAGAGTGCAGCCTTGTCTAGTGAGGCACATTTCACTGATGTCTTAACAGAGTGCATCCTTGTCTAGTGAGGCACATTTCACTGATGTCTTAACAGAGTGCAGCCTTGTCTACTGAGGCACATTTCACTGATGTCTTAACAGAGTGCATCCTTGTCTACTGAGGCACATTTCACCGATGTCTTAACAGAGTGCATCCTTGTCTAGTGAGGCACATTTCACCGATGTCTTAACAGAGTGCAGCCTTGTCTACTGAGGCACATTTCACTGATGTCTTAACAGAGTGCAGCCTTGTCTACTGAGGCACATTTCACTGATGTCTTAACAGAGTGCAGCCTTGTCTACTGAGGCACATTTCACTGATGTCTTAACAGAGTGCAGCCTTGTCTACTGAGGCACATTTAACTGATGTCTTAACAGAGTGCAGCCTTGTCTAGTGAGGAACATTTCACTGATGTCTTAACAGAGTGCAGCCTTGTCTAGTGAGGCACATTTCACTGATGTCTTAACAGAGTGCAGCCTTGTCTAGTGAGGCACATTTCACTGATGTCTTAACAGAGTGCAGCCTTGTCTAGTGAGGCACATTTCACTGATGTCTTAACAGAGTGCAGCTTTGTCTAGTGAGGCACATTTCACTGATGTCTTAACAGAGTGCAGCCTTGTCTACTGAGGCACATTTCACTGATGTCTTAACAGAGTGCATCCTTGTCTACTGAGGCACATTTCACTGATGTCTTAACAGAGTGCAGCCTTGTCTACTGAGGCACATTTCACTGATGTCTTAACAGAGTGCATGCCTTGTCTACTGAGGCACATTTCACTGATGTCTTAACAGAGTGCAGCCTTGTCTACTGAGGCACATTTCACTGATGTCTTAACAGAGTGCAGCCTTGTCTAGTGAGGCACATTTCACTGATGTCTTAACAGAGTGCAGCCTTGTCTACTGAGGCACATTTCACTGATGTCTTAACAGAGTGCAACATTGTCTACTGAGGCACATTTCACTGATGTCTTAACAGAGTGCAGCCTTGTCTACTGAGGCACATTTCACTGATGTCTTAACAGAGTGCAACATTGTCTACTGAGGCACATTTCACTGATGTCTTAACAGAGTGCAGCCTTGTCTACTGAGGCACATTTCACTGATGTCTTAACAGAGTGCAGCCTTGTCTACTGAGGCACATTTCACTGATGTCTTAACATAGTGCAACATTGTCTACTGAGGCACATTTCACTGATGTCTTAACAGAGTGCAGCCTTGTCTACTGAGGCACATTTCACTGATGTCTTAACAGAATGCAGCATTGTCTACTGAGGCACATTTCGAATATTTCTTTGCTTCCTTCCTGGTAATTAACAAAAGTATTTGTATTTTTTATGATATTTTACCCATTAGAAATAGTACTCATCTTACCTATGATGTAACTAATACATCAATAAATAAATCAAAGTAAGCCTAAGATCTCTCATGGTTTATTAGAACTGTACATTGCTGTTTTTGAAGTTTTAGAAACATAATTCTTTATAGTTTGCTTGTGTAATGATGAAACTTGACTTTGCTTACCTGAACTATGACCTCTGCAGCCCCGATTCTATGCGAAATGACTGGCTATGGGGAACCCATTACCAGTAGATGATTCAGAAGTTCTCATGTAGTTATGTAGTTATCAGACTTCTTACATTTCCACCTGCCTAGTCAGACATTACATCTGGTAGTAGTACACCTGTACTGTTCTTCTTCCTCCTCACCTTTTCTCACAAGGTAGGGTCCGTAGCCCGAATTCTTGACCTCCAGAATTTTCTGTTCTGGACATCACCTGATAAAGTGATCTGCAATTCCTGCATGTCCCTTCAGACGCAATCCATCCATCTCCCTGTTGGGCTGCCTTTTGATCTGGGACTATTCTTCTGAAAAGAGATTTTCCCAGATATTCTGATGTAGGCTGCATGCCACCATCCTGAATAGCATCTAGACAGGAAGCAGTTGTAATACTGTCTCCACTGATTGAAGAGTTCTACTGTAACATATTGATTGATGCAAATATGTTGGTCAAGTTTAGAAGGGCTATATTTGTATGATTTAATTTGATGAGTTTATTTTGTACCAATGTCTAACTTTATATATATATATATATATATATATATATATATATATATATATATATATATATATATATATATATATATATGTATGTATGTATGTATGTATTAGTTTCATGAAAAAACGCCATTAGTAAAGTATTGTGATTAACATCTTAAATATTCATTTGTTCTTCAAATACTACTGTGTTTCTGAGAAAATCAACCACAGAGTTTGCACAACATAAACGTCCTGTGATCCACAGAAAACTGTCTACATGACATATTCCTGATAAAAAAGTGACAGCCTCCAAAATAGCACAGTTTAACAAAACGCATCACAAACTAACCAAATAAAATGTGGCCATCATAATTATGAACAGAAACTCTTGGTAACTTGCTCAGAAACATCACAAGTAACTTGCCATAAGAGTGTTAGTGTTGCAATAACATTCAGAAGAAGGCAGATGAAAAAGAACTTTGATAAATGAATATAAGACAGGTGATTAATGTAGGGCTTTATGCAGAATGAAATTATTGCCAGTCACACGTTTTGGTGGACACATGGATGTTAACTGTTAAGCCAATTTACAAACTTTAAATGTGTCTGATGACCTGAAATGGACTACAAACACACGTGACACCATTTTCACTCACTTTCAAGGCATAACTAACAATATCTATGGTTTTGGAAGATCGTTTTTTTGCTCCTTCATTTTGTACCCGTCCATCATATTTCTACTCCTCCGTATTCGTTTTTACCCGTCAAAATGACGGGTGGGCGGGTCTCTACATAAAGCTATGGATTCATGTATATTTTGTTCCAATATTAGTATTTAGAGCTGTATATTACATTGCTATATACAATGCATGGTACATATAATTTTATATATATCTCAGCTATACGTTGATCCCAGGATGTGTGGTTATGTAACAGTGGCGCCACACTGTGGCTGGATGAGACAACACCATTAACTGACTTGTAGTGTCTGTTCTTCTGGATGTTTACTTTTCAGATGGAAGGAAATGTCAGGATGTGTGGAATTTATTTTTATTAAATTTACATGTGTTTTCAAAAGTATTGACACTTAGTGGTGTCGTGTACCATATGGAATACCGCTTTTGAGGATACAAAATGGTTTCAAAATCATATAACGATAGTAGTTGGACACTATACAGTGCACAGCTTCATTAGCAATTATATTTGTCAGCATATTCATTGTTATTAGTGTTTCTAGTCTGTGCATCTGTGTGAATTATGTTACGTTATCACTCATGTTTATTTTGTGTTTGTGAATAAGACATATTTTATGTCATTTCTTATTTTTACCATATGTTTTCAGAAGATTTACGTAATGGTTCATGTATTGTGTGTTGTGAAATAATCGTATTCTTTCACACTTTCCCCAGCATATAGGACACAAACTGTTTAGCAGTGACAAATGTCCTGACTGTTTGACGTGTCTGCTTGCAGGTGGGAATCAATATCAGCCTGAGCAGCGCAGGTCTCACCAAGATTGTCACCATCACACCCTATTACCTGCTTTTCAATCACACTGAGGTAAGTCTGAACCCTTCAGTATCGTCTCAGTCTCACCCTCCTTCCTGTTGTTCAACCACACCAAAGTAAGTTTGATCTCACCAGGATAGGGCCTGCAAGTGGGTCACGATACATGGCGTGACTCCGCGCGACTGGAGCTTATTGGGGACTAAGCGAGACTAATTGGGGCCTGGACACAAGAATAATATTCTAACGATGGATGACAGTTGTAGCTCCCGACTGATGAATACTAGGAAAATCAGGTCATAAATATCTTGTGTTATACGTTTCTTATCTTAAAAGTCCGATTTTATATTGAGTTTATCACACTATCATAGACACATAGCGATTTACGTAGTGCAGATAAATGACACGATGCTAGGCTATATGTGTCTTTTACGGAATTTGCGTTTTACTTTGCTGTACGTTGTGGTTTCGATAAGCTCTTATATCTGACAAGTTGTCTAAATGCACATAATCATAACACATGTATACGTTTTGCCCAAACAGGTTGTACTGCGCGAAACTGGCATTCTTCATTATTAGTCAAGATCGCCAAACACAAGTACTTGCCGCTATTGCCATGGCAACCACCATAATAATCGATTAAAATTCATGATTTCCATGATCATTGTCACCGGCAAAATGTTCCACTGCGTCTGCTTGTAATAATCCTTCGGACAATATAACTGAAATATGCTATTTTGGGACAGTTCGATTATTACGACCAAAACAAAACAAAGTCCTATATGTTAACATGGAGTATATGGACCTCCTGCCCCAACTGCCCCCAGCCTCGTTTTCGCGCGCGAGACTTGCACGCCCTATTGCCTCGATCTTACCCTTTTATCAGCCAGTGAAGTGAACTACATTGTAGTAAGTTTGATCTCACCAACATTTTTTCAATCTGATCCTAGTATCACTTTGAAGATAGATTGAACAGCTCTGGTCTCACAAAATATCATGTTGATTTGTTTAGTTAATATTCTATATAAATTGTAATACATATGTTACCTTTAGCATTTCTATTCTCATTATGTGGTGTGCGGTTGGAATATGCTGTGTATTCTGGCACTTGCTTGTGCATGGGGTTAGGGAGGATACAGCCATGTTACCTTCCAAAATAACACAACTTGTGTACAGGACATTCACGGTAGTTGTTGCTGTTTTCGTTTTATTCTTTATTGTTGTGTCATATCCACTGTTTGTGTTTACAGTTTGAGTTGGCGTGTAAGGAAGTAACGACAGATGTGAAGACCACCATCCCTTGGGTCACCATTGGGGCTGGACAGGTACTGACCTTGACCTTGTACACAGCCTTCTGTAGACACCCACTGTGTCCACTGCCTGGCTTCCTTTGGCGTCTCTTCTTGCAGCACAGAGACGTCATTCTAGTTGTGTTGCGCAACTGTCTGTGACAAATAGAACAAACTGGAAATAATGTTTTAGGTCACCAATTTCAAGGCATGTCATGCAAATCAAATGAAATTAAATTTATACTGCACCAATGACAATGTGACAGTATACGGAAAGTAACTATTTATAAAAATAGATGTATGTTGCATGATGGTTACATGGAGGGTTATATGGTGTCGTCATGTGGTCCCATACATGTGTCTGTGCGGCATGCTCATAAACACAGGCATACAGTGCTATACACAATACATCATGTTACATACAACTCTTACACATGCACACAGTACACATACATATGCACGCACGCATGCACGCACGCACGCACATACAAACACACACACACACACATATACAAACATGCACAACCACACATATATTCAGTTGCATGCAAAGTGCATGGGGCTGGTTAAAACTGTGTAGAAAAAACAACACACAGCACAATGAACTGTGGTTCTATTATTAAATGTCGCATTGGTTACTGGACAAACACATTTCCCAGGCCTCTTGAAAATGGCTCCTGTGTGGTACTGTGGACCAACTACTGTCATCAGTGTCACGTACTGTCACTGTGACTAGAAGACTACTGTGTGTCCTGGCCGTGACGTCAGCCCGGGTGTTGTGTTGCAGTGTCTTCCCTTCTGGCCCATCCAGTCCTCCCAGAATGCCCAGATGGTGGTGAAAGTGAGTGGGACAGACAAGGAGTGCATGCCCTTCTCCTTCGCTGAGCCCATTAACACCCTGCTTCAGCTACACAATGAGGTACGGTGAATGTTGGATTTGTTCTAGACGCACTTCGTTGCTCGCCTCAATACTGGTGGATTATTTTTATCTTCTATCGTCATTGGTCATGTCACTTATCTCTGCTTCCTAGTCTCTTGTTCTCCATTCACCAGCTTGTTCTCCTCACTCGTCTCTCTCTAGTCTCCATCTTCTCTGGTTCTCCACTTCTGATGCAGGTGGCACACACATGATGTCTCAGTTGTCATCTTGCTCTTCTCCTTTCACTTTCACTTTCACTCCCACACCAGCCAACATCTTCTTGGTCTTCATTTACTTTTGAGAACATCTGCTGTCAACACTAGTCACTCTCCTCCATGTCTCATTTTGTTTTATCAAGATGATATTCAAGTGCACATTCGTGATTATGCCTAATGATTTTGTATGTTGCATATCTCAAGTTGAACTCTTGAGGATGTAGGCACTATATAAGTTTTACTGTTACCATTATCATTATTATTATTAATTTATTAATTTATTGATTTATTATAATATGTTCCTTTGATATACAAATTATCTGTTGATATCGTGATACTGAGAAATAAATACGACTAGTTGCTAATTATTTCATACATAAATCAAAAAAGAAAAGTCAAAATCATCACAAACCACTCTGCAATGTACACACAGCTTCTCATTAAAGTGAATATCTACAATAATACAAATATTTTGGTAAGGGTTATCTAATTTAGACTGCCCTCTGAGTAAGGAACCATGAACCGTTTGGTGCTGTCTTGTCAGTGTACATCTGTCAGGTGACTCAGATGACTGCCATGTGACTGCCATGTGACTGGTTAGTTTCATATTGTGTCAGGCTCCTAGCACACTCGTAACTCGGCACCATTGTCGAGTGTGTCCAGTGTGCTGTTGGTGTTTTTCTAAGTCGGACATTGGTCAAGATAACAAATCTCAAACGGCCAGTTACAGTTACCATCGTGTTGACCAACTTCTTTCAGCGGTAGGCAGCAATACTTAAAGACGTGCACCTTTTATCATACCGGTCAACCTCTAAGAAACAGCTGTAGTTTACTAGTATATATATATATATATATATAT
Source organism: Ridgeia piscesae (assembly GCA_025642075.2). Taxonomy (NCBI): domain Eukaryota; kingdom Metazoa; phylum Annelida; class Polychaeta; order Sabellida; family Siboglinidae; genus Ridgeia; species Ridgeia piscesae. The sequence goes on from JAODUO010000702.1 coordinate 121,119, forward strand.
ATATATATATATATATATATATATATATATATATATATATAAATAATATATATATATATATATATATATATTATATACGTTTATATTGTAAAAAAATCCGATGAAGCATTTTAGTGTTGCTTTAATAAAACTATAATGCTGTCATCAAGTTTTTTTATCTTAGATTACTGCAGTTGTCTAGACTAGTAGTATTGATGTAACCATCATACGGCAAAATAGCCTCCATCTAACTGACTGGTATGATCTTTAATTTAATGTGTTACACTTTCCCAAAGTGACACCTTTGGCTTTTTGGTGGACACATATTTACCTGATTATCTGCCATATTGCATAGTCACATGACATGGACCTTGTGCCGTCTTGCAATCTACCGGTACATGAATTATGTTGGACGCAGTTCTCTTCAGTTTGACTGACAACTGTTATGTCAGATGGAGAAAAAAAATTATATATATATAGCAGATATTATTTTAAACACAAGCAAATAATATGCCTGGCTGTGTCGGTGCTGTGTGTCTGCTGTCTTATGGACCTGTAGCATTCACAGCTGTTTCTTATGGGTTGACTTGTGTGGTTTATAGTTTGTGCTCAATCATTGACACTAATAGTAAAACTGAAGTACTGAAAGCCATTCTGCAAACTGCCGTCTCTGTTGGTTGACATGAGACGATTTTTTCGGGCAAACATGGGAAATCTCCTAAAATATACAGTACAATATATAGTACTGTATCATGTATATCATAATGTGAAGATTTGCCTTATGTCCTATGCCGAGAAACTAAGCACATGCAACAATTTGGAATTCCAATAGAATGAATTCAGTGATACTATTAGAGTTTTTGTTTCAGTTCACATTTGTGTATAGTTGAGTTTCTTCTGTGTCCAGTCGGTTTCCTCTTTTGTTGTTTTCTGTTGGTATTTCTTGCTAGTTTGCCTATTGTCAGTTCAGTTCGTTGATGTTTTTACAAATAGATTGATAGAATTTTATCATACAAACTTTTAAAGAAAACATGCTTTAATTAAAGCATGTGAAAACTGAAATGTGTGATCCAAGTGTTATGCACACCTGATGATATTCAATGACAGCTGAATGTGTCATCATGTGTGAACAAACTTTATCTAAGTAGAATGGCCTGATGGCCTGACAGTTGAATATGTGATGTGTAAGTGATGCTTCATTACAGTGGCCTGAGAGTTGAATGTGTCATCATATGTAAACTGTATTTCTGTACAGTGGCCTAGGAGTTGAATGTGTCGCCATGTGTAAACTGTATTTCAGTACGGTGGCCTGAGAGTTGAATGTGTCATCATGTGTAAACTGTATTTCAGTACGGTGGCCTGAGAGTTGAATGTGTCATCATGTGTAAACTGTATTTCTGTACAGTGGCCTGAGAGTTGAATGTGTCATCATGTGTAAACTGTATTTCTGTACAGTGGCCTGGGAGTTGAATGTGTCACCATGTGTAAACTGTATTTCAGTACGGTAGCCTGGGAGTTGAATGTGTCATCATGTGTAAACTGTATTTCTGTACAGTGGCCTGGGAGTTGAATGTGTCATCATGTGTAAACTGTATTTCAGTACGGTGGCCCAGGAGTTGAATGTGTCATCATGTGTAAACTGTGTTTTAGTACGGTGGCCTGGGAGTTGAATGCATCATCAATGAGACAGCTATCCAGGTGACATTCAGTCAGTACAGTTCTGGACTTGCCACTGTCCAGTTGGTCAACCACACCAGTATGGCCACGATTAGCTACTCACAGATGTAAGTAGAGATAAATGTTCAGTCATTTTGTTAGCTCTTAGAGAAGCCTCAGTGAAATGTGTAACTCTGAGGAACCCTCCAGTCATGTTGGTGCAGAGATTCACTGTCAACCTACATACATTCAAGATGTAGTGCACAAAACATCATACATTGTTCGTGTGTACTTTCTCTGGTACTTTTGTCTTGCAAATATATACATAACTTGTGTGTTATTTGCGCAACAATCGGATACACATCTGTGTGTATGTGAATCACTGCTTGCTGCCCTGTGGGTGGTTAAGTATGCAGCCCGATTATAATGAATATTCACGGGTGTGCAGTGACCATTGTCGGATAAAACTGAAGTCTTGCGAATTAAACCAAATGTTCATGACTATCTTACGGATAGGTTGAGCCCAGATGAGAAACTCTGCATACCCGGAAATGTTTCTGTAAGTTGTCAGGGTTGTAAGGTATTAATTAAACACATTAGTAATGGAATGTAGGCATAGAATTACATAAAATAATTATGTTAACACGATTAGTTAAAAATTGCATACATTATAGAGTTTCACATTTTCAAAGAATCCCTGTAACTCTGAGAGATACACCAATCAAATGGCTAACAGTGAAAGGAGTTTTATTGTGATCCACTGATCTGCTGTCAACCACTGATCTGGTGAGTGATATCAAAGGCTGAGCTTAAATTTGGAGTTTTGTAAAGGGTTGATCCCTTTATTGCTGGCGTAATAAGCAGCAGCAGACCCCTAGCAAGAAAGTAAGTGGCAGTGGAGACATGTGTGTTGTTTCAGTGACAATAGAGACTTGATGTGTTGTTTCAGTGACAATGGAGACTTGATGTGTTGTTTCAGTGACAATAGAGACTTGATGTGTTGTTTCAGTGACATTAAAGACTTATGTGTTGTTTCAGTGATAGTAGAGACTTGATGTGTTATTTCAGTGACATTAAAGACTTTGATGTGTTGTTTCGGAGACAGTAGAGACTTGATGTGTTGTTTCAGTGACAATGGAGACGTGATGTGTTGTTTCAGTGACAATAGAGACTTGGTGTATTGTTTCAGCGACAGTGGAGACTTGTGTATTGTTTCAGTGACAATGGAGACTTGATGTGTTGTTTCAGTGACAATGGAGACATGATGTGTTGTTTCAGTGACAATAGAGACATGATGTGTTGTTTCAGTGACAATAGAGACTTGATGTGTTGTTTCAGTGACAGTGGAGACTTGTGTATTGTTTCAGTGACAAGAGATTTGATGTGTTGTTTCAGTGACAATGGAGACTTGATGTGTTGTTTCAGTGACAATGGAGACTTGGTGTATTGTTTCAGTGACAATGGAGACTTGGTGTATTGTTTCAGTGCATGGAGACTTGGTGTATTGTTTCAGTGACAATAAAGGCAAGACTTGTCAACTGGAACCAGGCAAGACCATCCTGTACACTTGGGACGACCCACTCAAGAAGAGGGAACTGGTCTGGTCTTGTGGCAACGAGAAAAACCACAAGGATGAACTTGTGGAGGTAGGAGAGACTGCACACTAGTGTGTTTGGATTTTAAAATGGTGTATTTAAATCCACAGTTGTTATTGACATAGTAAGAGGGTTTTGAGTTACATTTATTTGTACTGTCTCCTGAGAACAAATCATTTATTCGTAAAGTGTACATTTTAGGAGTTATTTTAAGTTGCCTAGATTAATGCAGTCAGTGAGCCGTGTACACTGTCTCATAAGCATTTGCCACTATTACAGTTGTATTTATATTCAGTATGTCATTCAGTTTCTGTTTCGTTTTCATTTTCATCTTGAACAAAATACATTTTAGTTATCAGTAGAAATTTTTACATAGTTACTCTTTAAAATTTAAATAATTAACAAAATCAGATGACATTTAACTCATTTATGTAAAGATTGACATAAGTACAATTAAATAAACTTACTTTGATATAAAGTCATCAAAGGATAAAACCAGATATTTTGTGTAATTAGTCGATGCTGAATTGTGTTGCAGGATGGCAATGGTGATCTCTTCTACACGTCTGACTCCAAGTTGTACTGGGTGTCCTTCCTCAATGGCATGCAGCGAGTGTTGTTCTTCACAGAAGATGTTGCTCTAGCCATCATTGCACAGCAGGTCAGACAGTGTTCACTCTACATCAGTAGCCTTAAGATAGCTGCAACATTGGTAACACATATACATATAACTAAGTAATTACTTAGGGTGTATTTCTGTTATGTTTCTTATATGTGACATGTTGTAATGAAATGAGTCATATGTCAGCAAACGTGATTTTGAGAAGATGCTGTATAAACATCGCATGATGATTTTCGACGATATGGACTTTTTGTATTTGTGTTAGATTTCTACTTTGCAAACATCATCAAATCTCTCTCTCCCCTCTCTCCTCCCCCCCCCCCTCCCCCTCTCCCCCCTCTCTCTCTCTCTCTCCCTCTCTCCCCCTCTCCCCCCCCCCCCCCCCCTCCCCCCCTCTCCCTCCCCCCCACCTCCCCCCTCCACTCCCTCCCTCATCCTCTCCTCTCGCCCACCCACCCCCACCCTCCCCCTCTCCCACTCACCCTCCCCACTCCCTCCTCTCTTCTGTTCTCTTCTCTCCCTCTCTTCTCTCTTTGGTTTCGCTTTCTCCAGTTTTGGGTTACTGCTGTATGGTGGATGTCTGAGGTTCTATTTTCACATGGTTTCTGCAACTGTCCTGAGGATGTCAATGAGGGTTCTATGACTTAACTACTCACATTTACATCATAGCAAACATCTGGTTCAAATACTGCACATGTTACACACCCAGTGGATGTATATTTTACCAGTGGTTTCAGTAAAGGAGTTGGTTGTTCCTGATGTCATCTTGTGCTGGTTGTAGGCGGGTGAGCTGGAGCAGATCGATCAGGAGATCAACTTGTCACCTGCAAGGCCTCGGTCTGTCTCTCGTTGACAACGACATCGCCAAGGAGGTCGCTTATATCAGTATCACCAGGTGGGTGATATTAATTGCTCCGCAGTCATAACGACAACCACCACAGTGATGCCAGTAGATAGCTACATGGTCATTCAGGTCCGATATCACTGCTCAAAAGTACCTAAGTATCAAGTCTCTACTGTTAGAGTTTTGATATTTGTTCCATCATTAAATGCATTTATAGTTCAAAATCAATTTAGTTGAAGTGATCATTGATATGGTATTACGTAAGTAACCGAACCAGTATTCCATCTTTTATATAAAAATTGTTTAACTGATCACCTTGTAATCTTTACATCTTGTAATGCTTGCATCTTGTACGGCTGCGATGTGACTCTGCCATCTCACCCTGCTTCATTCCAAACTGCCCAGCCGAGTTGTGTTGTTCCTTCTCCCCTGTGGTTCCCTGCACTGTTTTGGCCAACCAACCCTTCTCGTTCCTTCCCGTGCCCATGTCAGTTCTGTCAAACAGTGGCTGTGTCCTTCTGTTTCAGCACATGCCTGCTCCAATTCAACTTTCTTCTCTGTACTTCTGTGTTCAAGTTGTTTTCTGTTGATGTATCTAATTAGTCTTCATAATGTTGTTGAGATATATATTCAGTATTAACAGAGATATGGCCTATCGATTGTATGGCTATTTTTGAGCAGTGGTCGATTGTTCCTAAACACGTCAGTTACTAGGACTGATAAGGCATTTTACACATTACTCCCTGACAGACCATTTCAGTCTAACACCATCTTGGCTTCTCTGGGAAGCATCCAGCCATGGCAAAATGAATGCACAAAAGCTATTTGTACACACATATCCACCACTGTCTGTAGTCAGGTACTCATTCATACAGCTGAGTGAACTAGAGCAATGTAGAGTGAACAAATATGCCCAAGGTTCAACCAGGCAGACCAAGATTAAAACCCAGGTTGTCTCAGTCGAGAGAGTCCGAAACTATAGCCACTGAGACAGCGGTAGAGTCACAAGTGAGCTATGACCATGTGACCCAGTGGCTGATGCTGTTTCTGCCTGTTGCTGTAGCTCTGGTGTGATCTGGGAGGAGAAGAAGAGGAAGAGATTCCGTGCCCTCAAACTGAAGCAGAGTGTCATCCTAGAGAAGGCCTACGAGTTGTATCAGGCCTCGCTGGCTGCTGACAAACACGTCAAGTCTCGGGTGCACCTTGAAGGCAAGATGGAGGTAACATCACTTTCTCTAGCAACTACACCTGTCTAGGCAATGTCACATTGAAGTCTGTGAAAATTAGCGAGTTAGCCTATTGGTTAAGTGATATTCACTGGAATGATCTGTCAAAACAGGTTCCACTAGTTTTGTGCCATTCTATGTAACGTTTAAAGTGAGGGTGCCATCCTAGATGTAATTTTTTCATTTAATATTACATTCTTATGACTACACCATGCATTTTGACGGTTTACTGCCTGGCAGTTTGTGTTCAGTTAAGCTTGGAACAATGTTTGTAATTTGAATGATTCTGCCTGCAATACATTCAAATGGTAAACAAAACATCCCATTTTTAAACCAAATTGATTGTCAATAATGCCTAAGCGAGCAGAGTTAACCACAATACCCTTTGATGTTTAACTTTCCCACGTTCTAGACAGCAGACTTCCCATTATAAATTACTGCTCTGCCAATTCAGGGCAGAGGAGCTGGCACCCTCCATTTAAATTCTGATTGATTTAAGGATACATCTAATTTTTATGGTCATACCTCATTTGTGAATATTTGTTACCATAGGTCATAAAATAAGAAAATTATAAAATTGGAGTTTGAAAAAACCCACAATAAGTTAAGTCACTTATGTGACAACTGAAATTGTGTGTCACTGTTGGGAGGAACAATTACCCTTTCTAAAACTGCATTTGATGCAGGCATCGTGCATGATCTGTTTAAAGAGCATTGCTGGCAGTCACTCATCTGAAATTATTTTCGTATGGGTTTGTTTTAATCTAGCATTATCCCACTTTGTCTTTGCTCCTGTCAGGTATTGTTTTGACGTGTTTTGTTTAAATGTACGCTCACCTGTTGATGATGTGTCTCGCTGGTCAGGTGGACTTTGGTGAGGAGCAAATGATGATGTACAAACCCAACAAGTGCAGCATCAGGCGCAGCTTTGAGGACGGCATCTGGCTGCAGTACCGGGTCTCTCCCCACCAGCTACAACTACACACCAAGATACACAGGCTGCAGGTGAGACAGGGTGACACGGGCTACAGGTGAGACAGGGTGACACGGGCTGCAGGTGAGACAGGGTGACACGGGCTGCAGGTGAGACAGGGTGACACGGGCTGCAGGTGAGACAGGGTGACACAGGCTACAGGTGAGACAGGGTGACACAGGCTACAGGTGAGACAGGGTGACACGGGCTACAAGTGAGACAAGGTGACACAGGCTACAGGTGAGACAGGGTGACACAGGCTACAGGTGAGACAGGGTGACACGGGCTACAAGTGAGACAGGATGACAAGGGCTACAGGTGAGACAGGGTGACATGGGCTACAGGTGAGACAGGGTGACACAGGCTACAGGTGAGACAGGGTGACACGGGCTACAAGTGAGACAGGATGACAAGGGCTACAGGTGAGACAGGGTGACATGGGCTACAGGTGAGACAGGGTGACACAGGCTGCAGGTGAGACAGGGTGACACAGGCTACAGGTGAGACAGGGTGACACGGGCTACAAGTGAGACAGGATGACAAGGGCTACAGGTGAGACAGGGTGACATGGGCACAGGTGAGACGGGGTGACACACAGGTGAGACAGGGTGACACAGGCTACAGGTGAGACAGGGTGACACAGGCTACAGGTGAGACAGGGTGACACGGGCTACAAGTGAGACAGGATGACAAGGGCTACAGGTGAGACAGGGTGAAAAGGGCTACAGGTGAGACAGGGTGACACAGGCTGCAGGTGAGACAGGGTGACACAGGCTACAGGTGAGACAGGGTAACATAGGCTATGTGTGATGTAAAATTAAATAAAAATTTATTTTATATCATGCAGTACTCAAAATACTTTACACACAACTTAATGTGTGGGACCCACTAAGTTAATAAGTTGTATGCTCCTTATATAAATTATATTAAGCATAATGACATTTTAATGACATTGTCTGCAGCACCTGATGAAGTGTGTTCTTACAGATTGACGACCAGCTGCCCGGAGCCATGTTCCCCGTTGTCTTTGCTCCAATTCCTCCGCCCAAGTCTGTAGCAGCCGATAGTGGTAAATACAGTCTCATCATCTCTGGGAGTCTGGGAATACCAGGTTGAAGTTTGATTTCACGTGGCTGATACGATCAAGTTTGAATCACGATATACTGGTTGGATTTGGGATGGGACTGTCAGGAGATTGAAACCATGGTTCAAATCTCATTAACAATAGCTTCTTCAGAACGTGTGCAGTTTAGATCATTCTGTGTTGTCTGTGTCTTGCAATGGTCCTTTCAAAAGGAGTCAAACTGTATAATCTGTAGTGTCTCAGTGGCTGTAGAAAAGGGAAACTGAATGAAAACTAAATCTGATAATACTCTGGCCACATATAGGTAGCCAGCATGAGTGATGAGCTGACTGTGGGGTGTTTACAATTATTTCAAAACTCTTTCATTTGTCAACTTGTAGTGTGGTTTGTGCTACTAATTGTGTACATGTCTGTAGTTCCGAAGCCATTCACGGAGCTGAGTGTGATGATCAGGACCAGAGACTACACAGACGTGAAACAGTTTAAGTGAGCATCTTTCTTCTCTTAACTTGGCCTGTCTCACATCACTGACACTGTTGAAGTTGATTTTCTTTACACGTGTAAGGTCTTATTATTCATCATTGTAATTACATGTTATAATTTAACCAAGCCCATCCAAAGAAAACCACATCAATTTACATTAAACAAGAAAAAACTACAAGTGTATTTGGGCATGTTTTTTTAAAATAAAAACAACTTTATTGTACTCAACCTTGACTCTTTATGAAACGCACTTTGTAAGTCATTGTTTTTGGAGATGTTTTTAAAATTGTTTTGTCAATAATACAGGTTTTATGGTGCTGCCTGAATGCATTTGATCGTTGTAACTGCACCAGACCTGGCTGGACAAACCAAGCAAATGTCACATTAAGTGTCGGTCAGTGACCGAAATGGCTCAGTTAACACTGCCAGCCAACGTTGGGTGAATGTACAAAAAGTGCCAAGCCATTTTTTGATACTTGCTCATTGTTCTAAATTGATATTTTTACAAGTTTAATGTGCAAACGTCATTCAAGTCTAAAAACAGAATAGTTACTTTCGCTATTATATATGCTTTGACTGCCATCAGGTGTAATTTATATGGTGAACATACCGATTTATTTTCACTGGTGTCAATTGGCCGTTTAAAACGGGGACTGACAGGACCATTGCTTTGTTACTAAAACAGTCAACACATCTCTGATTGCCAGGTACTGTAAGCTACTTATCCAGGAGATGGAGTTGAAGGTAGACCAGGGATTCATCAACGCTATGATGGCCATGTTTGCCTCGAGTGAGTTGACTGATGAGGACGAGAGAAATCAGTTCAACGGAGACGTAGAGAACACAAGGAAGGCCTTGGAGGATGACATGCAACAGACCACAGCCAACGAACAGAAACACTTCTACGACATGCTACACTTCTCTCCTCTCAAGGTAAACACTTCTAACATGCTACACTTCTCTCCTCTCAAGGTAAACACTTATAGACATGCTACACTTCTCTCCTCTCAAGGTAAACACTTATATGACATGCTACACTTCTCTCCTCTCAAGGTAAACACTTATATGACATGCTACACTTCTCTCCTCTCAAGGTAAACGCTTCTATGACATGCTACACTTCTCTCCTCTCAAGGTAAACACTTCTACAATATGCTACACTTCTCTCCTCTCAAAGTAAACGCTTCTATGACATGCTACACTCCTCTCCTCTCAAGGTAAACACTTCTGTAATATGTTACACTCCTCTCCTCTCAATGTAAATACTTCTACAATATGCTACACTTCTCTCCTCTCAAGGTAAACACTTCTACAATATGCTACACTTCTCTCCTCTCAAGGTAAACACTTCTACAATATGCTACACTTCTCTCCTCTCAAGGTAAACACTTCTGCAATATGCTACACTTCTCTCCTCTCAAGGTAAACACTTCTACAATATGCTACACTTCTCTCAAGGTAAACACTTCTACAATATGCTACACTTCTCTCCTCTCAAGGTAAACACTTCTGTAATATGTTACACTCCTCTCCTCCCAAGCTAAACATTTTTGTGACATATTACACCTCTCTCTCCATTCAAGATAAAATTTTCTACGACATGCTACATTTCTCTCCTCTCAAGGTAAACACTTCGATGCCATGCTACACTTCTCTCATCTTAAGGTAAACTCTGCTACAACATGCTACGCTTGTCTCCACTCTAGGAAAACTCTTCCATGACATGCTACACATGTCTCTCTTCTCCCTAAGTAAACACTTTACAATAAGGTATGTTTCTCTCTCAACAGAGGATGGAAGTGATGTTGCAGTGGTCAAGTGGATGATATTTTGATCCAGCCAAATACAGAAAGTTCTTTCCCTTTTGCAGATCCACCTGAGTTTCTCCATGTATGGAACAAGTGGAGACGCGGACCAACCGAAGAGACTGAGACAGAATGTCATGGACGTCTTCCTCCAGAGTGTTGGCATTGTACTCACTGACATACAGGATGTCGTCTTTAAGTAAGTGTCACAACTGAAATACAGAACGTCATCTTTAAAGTAAATGTCACTACTGACATACAGGATGTCATCTTTAAAAAGTGTCCCTATTGACGCACAGGACATCATCTTTAAGTAAATGTCACTACTGACAAACAGGACGTCATCTTTAAGTAAGTGTCACTACTGACATACAAGATGTCATCTTTAAGTAAATGACACTACCCATGCACAGGACATCATCTTTAAGTAAATGTCACTACTAATGTACATGACATCATCTTTAAGTACGTGTCATACTGACATACAGGACATCATCTTTAAGTAAGTTACTACTGACTTATGGGATGTCATCTTGAACTTTGTGTCACCACTGACATACACAATGTTGTCTGTAAGTGTCACCACAGACATGTGAGATGTTGTCTGTGTCTGTAGGATATCGTTTTTTTTAGCATCATTACTGATGTATGGCATATCGTCTTTAAGCTCTGACCTTAAGTATGACCACTGACATATGGGACATCAACTTCACTTAAGTGTCACGAGTGACTTTGGGACATCTTTACGTTACTGTCACCACTGTAACACAGCCAGATTGTTGGTACTTCATGGTTGTTGCATGAATGTAGTTTGCCGCTGATGTGTGTTGAACTGTGTTGAGTTGTGTTGTGTTGAGTTGTGTTGAGTTGAAGTGTGTTGTGTTGAGTTGAGTTGTGTTGTGTTGTGTTGGTTGTGTTGTGTTGTGTTGTGTTGTGTTGTGTTGTGTTGTGTTGTGTTGTGTTGTGTTGAGTTGTGTTGAGCTGTGTTGTATTGTGTTGTGTTGTGTTGGGCTGTGTTGTGTTGAGCTGTGTTGTGTTGAGTTGTGTTGAGCTGTGTTGTGTTGAGTTTTGTTGAGTTTTATTGTGTTGAATTGTATTGAGTTGAGTCGAGTCGAGTCGTGTCGTGTCGGGCTGTGTCGGGCTGTGTCGGGCTGTGTCGTGTCGTGTCGTGTTGAGGTGTGTTGTGTTGTGTTGTGTTATGTTGTGTTGAGGTGTGTTGTGTTGTGTTGTGTTGTGTTGTGTTGTGTTGTGCTGAGCTGAGTTGAGCTGAGCTGAGCTGAGCTGAGCTGAGCTGAGCTGAGCTGAGCTGAGCTGAGCTGAGCTGAGTTGAGTTTTATTGTGTTGAATTGTATTGAGTTGTGTTGTGTTGCAGACTGGGTTACTTTGAGAGGAACCATGCCTTCTACAACCAGACTGAGATGTCAGGACACATCACACGCCACTACATTCAGCAGGTGAGTCATGCCAGCTTCTACTGTATGTATTCACAAAGGTGCAACAAATAGTGGAATATCTCGTTCCTTTGACAGCAATAATAGACACTGAAGGCCGCCAAGGGTTGTTGCTGTGATACCAAACTGCGTCGTTGATTGATTTTATTCAATATATAATGTAAGCATTGTACAAATATACATAAAATATAAATACAAAGTACATTAAATATAAGGATGTCATATAATTGTTAACCATCCCAATAGATTACAGTTGTAACATAATTATTACACTCTGTGTAATAATTATGACCACTACCCTACATGTTTGTGTTGACAGGCGATCAAGCAGATGTACGTGCTGGTACTTGGCCTCGATGTACTGGGCAACCCCTTTGGGGTGATTCGTGGACTCGCAACTGGCATCGAGACGTTGTTCTATGAACCCTACCAGGGGGCAGTGCAGGGCCCAGAGGAGTTCGCTGAGGGTCTGGCCCTCGGGGTGCGCAGTCTGCTGGGGCATGCCGTAGGTCGGTACTCAACAGAACCTTGTGTCGCTGTCTCACATGTCTGTGTGTGATTTGATAGTAACGGGGATAGTTTCACTAAGATAATGAGCTAAAAGTCCACCTATTAAACATAATTTGTGTGGTAAATTTAAGGAGTGATTTTCAAATTGCAAAAACCACTGCTGCATCATGTATGTGAGTATTTCCGTGATACACTGGTAGCTGACCTGGGCTCCTGGGGTAGATAGTTGTCATGGTGACGAGGAATATGAACATTAAAGAGCAACGGCTGGCTTTTGTGTTTCTAAGAATGTAAGTGAAATGGTTCAGTGATCAACATAAGTCAAATTTAGTTTTGCAATTTTACACCAATTTTATTTATGTTTCATCCCTAGAGCATAATGGAAAACTTAGAATTAAACTTAATATTTTGGAACATGAATTACCAAAATTATATTTATTACTAATATTTATTATAGATTGCAGTGCAGAATTTTGCCTTTTCAAATTTTTACATATTGGTGTTTATCATTTCTTTCATTTGTCTGCATAAGCAGATGAAAATCATTATTTTCACTTTGTTTTATCATAAGCCTTTGTATCATACATTGTCTCCATTATGCAGTGTTTGAAATATATCTCTTGAGATTAAGACTACAAACAATGATTTCATATTATTCATGAGCATCTTGATAGTTTATTAGTGCCATTGATATTTTATAAATGTCTGTCATTGACACCCAGGTGGCGCTGCTGGTGCTGTGTCTCGGATCACCGGTGCACTCGGAAAAGGCATTGCGACACTGACTTTGGACGACGACTACCAGAAGAAACGGAGGGAGAATATGACGAAACGACCCACAGATGTGAAGGAGGGTCTGGCACGTGGAGGCAAAGGTCTTGTCATGGTGAGTGTCTGGCACGTGGAGGCAAAGGTCTTGTTATGGTGAGTGTCTGGCACGTGGAGGCAAAGGTCTTGTCATGGTGAGTGTCTGGCACGTGGAGGCAAAGGTCTTGTCATGGTGAGTGTCTGGCACATGGAGGCAAAGGTCTTGTCATGGTGAGTGTCTGGCATGTGGAGGCAAAGGTCTTGTCATTGTGAGTGTCTGGCACGTGGAGGCAAAGGTCTTGTCATAGTGAGTGTCTGGCACGTGGAGGCAAAGGTCTTGTCATAGTGAGTGTCTGGCACGTGGAGGCAAAGGTCTTGTCATTGTGAGTGTCTGGCACGTGGAGGCAAAGGTCTTGTCATTGTGAGTGTCTGGCACGTGGCAAGTCTTGTCATTGTGAGTGTCTGGCATGTGGAGGCAATCTTGTCAGGTGAGTGTCAGTGCATGTGGCCAAGAGTTTGTCGTGAGGTCTGGCACTGGAGTGCAAGTCTTGTCATGGTGAGTGTCTGGCACGTGGAGGCAAAGGTACTACATGATGTGTCGCTGTCTCACATGTCTGTGTGTGATTTGAGTAACGGGGATAGTTTCACTAAGATAATGAGCTAAAAGTCCACCTATTAAACATAATTTGTGTGGTAAATTTAAGGAGTGATTTTCAAATTGCAAGAACCACTGCTGCATCATGTATGTGAGTATTTCCGTGATACACTGGTGCTGACCTGGGCTCCTGGGGTAGATAGTTGTCATGGTGACGAGGAATATGAACATTAAAGAGCAACGGCTGGCTTTTGTGTTTCTAAGAATGTAAGTGAAATGGTTCAGTGATCAACATAAGTCAAATTTAGTTTTGCAATTTTACACCAATTTTATTTATGTTTCATCCCTAGAGCATAATGGAAAACTTAGAATTAAACTTAATATTTTGGAACATGAATTACTAAAATTATATTTATTACTAATATTTATTATAGATTGCAGTGCAGAATTTTGCCTTTTCAAATTTTTACATATTGGTGTTTATCATTTCTTTCATTTGTCTGCATAAGCAGATGAAAATCATTATTTTCACTTTGTTTTATCATAAGCCTTTGTATCATACATTGTCTCCATTATGCAGTGTTTGAAATATATCTCTTGAGATTAAGACTACAAACAATGATTTCATATTATTCATGTGCATCTTGATAGTTTATTAGTGCCATTGATATTTGATAAATGTCTGTCATTGACACCCAGGTGGCGCTGCTGGTGCTGTGTCTCGGATCACCGGTGCACTCGGAAAAGGCATTGCAACACTGACTTTGGACGACGACTACCAGAAGAAACGGAGGGAGAATATGACAAAACGACCCACAGATGTGAAGGAGGGTCTGGCACGTGGAGGCAAAGGTCTTGTCATGGTGAGTGTCTGGCACGTGGAGGCGAAGGTCTTGTCATGGTGAGTGTCTGGCACGTGGAGGCAAAGCTCTTGTCATGGTGAGTGTCTGGCACGTGGAGGCAAAGGTCTTGTCATGGTGAGTGTCTGGCACGTGGAGGCAAAGGTCTTGTTATGGTGAGTGTCTGGCACGTGGAGGCAAAGGTCTTGTTATGGTGAGTGTCTGGCACGTGGAGGCAAAGGTCTTGTTATTGTGAGTGTCTGGCATGTGGAGGCAAAGGTCTTGTTATGGTGAGTGTCTGGCACGTGGAGGCAAAGGTCTTGTCATGGTGAGTGTCTGGCATGTGGAGGCAAAGGTCTTGTCATGGTGAGTGTCTGGCACGTGGAGGCAAAGGTCTTGTCATGGTGAGTGTCTGGCACGTGGAGGCAAAGGTCTTGTCATGGTGAGTGTCTGGCATGTGGAGGCAAAGGTCTTGTCATGGTGAGTGTCTGGCACTGGAGGCAAAGGTCTTGTCATGGTGAGTGTCTGGCACGTGGAGGCAAAGGTCTTGTCATGGTGAGTGTCTGACATGTGGAGGCAAAGGTCTTGTCATGGTGAGTGTCTGGCACGTGGAGGCAAAGGTCTTGTCATGGTGAGTGTCTGACATGTGGAGGCAAAGGTCTTGTCATGGTGAGTGTCTGACATGTGGAGGCAAAGGTCTTGTCATGGTGAGTGTCTGACATGTGGAGGCAAAGGTCTTGTCATGGTGAGTGTCTGGCACGTGGAGGCAAAGGTCTTGTCATGGTGAGTGTCTGGCACGTGGAGGCAAAGGTCTTGTCATGGTGAGTGTCTGGCACGTGGAGGCAAAGGTCTTGTCATGGTGAGTGTCTGGCACGTGGAGGCAAAGGTCTTGTCATGGTGAGTGTCTGGCACGTGGAGGCAAAGGTCTTGTCATGGTGAGTGTCTGGCACGTGGAGGCAAAGGTCTTGTCATGGTGAGTGTCTGGCACGTGGAGGCAAAGGTCTTGTTATGGTGAGTGTCTGGCACGTGGAGGCAAAGGTCTTGTCATGGTGAGTGTCTGGCAGTGGAGGCAAAGGTCTTGTCATGGTGAGTGTCTGGCACGTGGAGGCAAAGGTCTTGTCATGGTGAGTGTCTGGCACGTGGAGGCAAAGGTCTTGTCATGGTGAGTGTCTGGCAGTGGAGGCAAAGGTCTTGTCATGGTGAGTGTCTGGCATGTGGAGGCAAAGGTCTTGTCATGGTGAGTGTCTGGCACGTGGAGGCAAAGGTCTTGTCATGGTGAGTGTCTGGCAGTGGAGGCAAAGGTCTTGTCATGGTGAGTGTCTGGCATGTGGAGGCAAAGGTCTTGTCACGGTGAGTGTCTGGCACGTGGAGGCAAAGGTCTTGTCATGGTGAGTGTCTGGCACGTGGAGGCAAAGGTCTTGTCATGGTGAGTGTCTGACATGTGGAGGCAAAGGTCTTGTCATGGTGAGTGTCTGGCATGTGGAGGCAAAGGTCTTGTCATGGTGAGTGTCTGGCATGTGGAGGCAAAGGTCTTGTCATGGTGAGTGTCTGGCACGTGGAGGCAAAGTTCTTGTCACGGTGAGTGTCTGGCATGTGAGGCAAAGGTCTTGTTATGGTGAGTGTCTGGCACGTGGAGGCAAAGGTCTTGTCATGGTGAGTGTCTGGCACGTGGAGGCAAAGGTCTTGTCATGGTGAGTGTCTGGCACGTGGAGGCAAAGGTCTTGTCACGGTGAGTGTCTGGCACGTGGAGGCAAAGGTCTTGTCATGGTGAGTGTCTGGCACGTGGAGGCAAAGGTCTTGTCATGGTGAGTGTCTGGCACGTGGAGGCAAAGGTCTTGTCATGGTGAGTGTCTGGCATGTGGAGGCAAAGGTCTTGTCACGGTGAGTGTCTGGCACGTGGAGGCAAAGGTTGTGTCATGGTATGTGAGGGTAAATGTTACATGAAGACAGTTGAACAGTAGGAAGATGTAGTTGTGACTTGACCCAGTCATCCCCCACAGAGACTGGCCCTGACCTCTGGTCTCTCCCTCTAGGGTGTGGTGGATGGAGTGACAGGCATCGTGAGGAAGCCGGTGGAGGGAGCGAAGAAGGAAGGAGTGGAGGGATTCTTCAAAGGTAACTTGTGCTCTTTCCAGTCGTTAGCTGAGTCTAGTTTGCTGCAAATGTTAACACCGGATGGTCAGGAATGACTCTTTCACCGGCCATTTCTTGGCTCACTTCTGTCAAAACATCTGGAGCATTTTGTGTCCTGGTTTACAGTAAATCAGATGCATTTGTAATAGAATCTTGACACTGTATTATTAATATTTTATGAGCTCTTAAGCCCAATTACGCTCTTTAGAATTCATTTTACTCCTTAACAGTGTTCTACTGACAACTGTCAGCACAAGAACACATTGGGACAAATGTATCTGTGTCACACGAACTGTGACTTCTGTGATATGGCAGCGTTTTTTTTCTTCAATTTATGATTCTCTTTAAATTTACCAATAGATGTAATGATGGATTTTTGTGTGAGCTCAGTGAAATAGTCCTAGGTTTATTCTACAGCTGAATAGATGGTAACCATTAAATGTAATAAATATAATATATATATATAATTATACACTATATATATATATATATATATATATATATATATATATATTATATCAATGCAAATTGTTTCACGGTTGAAGGATTTCAAATAAAAATACACATTTCCACCAATTATGTGGCAGGTATTGGAGATTATGAATTGACCTTTCAGGGGTTGGGAAAGGCCTGGTGGGCGTCATCACTCGCCCCGCCAGTGGGGTGGTAGACTTTGCCAGCATCTCATTCGACGGCATTCGCAGGTATGTGTAGCTAGTGTCATCATGTTTATTCAGCACGTCAAATCTGTCCACTGATAACTCTCAGGGTTTCAAAAATAACATCATTTATGCAGATGTTCAATCTGAATAAGTTTGCTCTTTAAAATATATTTTGCTCTTCTGTGCGGAAAACAGTCACCATTAGCCTGTATCACCAGGATGTTTTTGTCCATGTATCGTGGAAATAGTGTTTTCAGTGATATAAATCAAAATGAAATTTGTACAACTGACAAAATGAAATTTGTACAACTGACATGATTGAAGAACGGGGAGCGGTGGGCGCGCGGTAGAGCGCCGGACTGTCAATCGAGTAGACGGTGGTTCAATCCCACCTACCGCCGTTTCGAAACTTAGGCAATTTCTTCACCCCACATTTGCCTGTGTCTTTCGGAAGAGACACTAAAAGCCGGTGGTCCCTTCTGTCTGGTGTCTATGCCAGGGGAAGTAAAAGATCCCACACAGGGGGTAAATGTGTATCCTGTAGTGGACTCACAAATTCTAGAGAACAACAACTCCTGCGTTAGCCCAAGTTTGGGCTGTTTGGAGGTAATCACTTGAGACCTTGAGCTGCTGAAAAAGAAGTGAGACGAGAGAAGAATATGAAGTAGAATATGAGATAACCAATGGACATTGCATATCACCTCCTGGAAAACCTACACAGGGAAATGATGTAACGGAACACCGGCGAGATGATGGAGAGATAATCTAGATAAGTACTGGAAGGGCACCATACGGCAGAGGTTAGGGCAAGACAAGCAGATGCGGAAACAGCATGCTGAGGCCTTCGCCCAACCATGGGACACTATAGCTGCAAAATGATGAATGATGGCTGTTGCTTATGAGTTGATCAACTTTGTGAAACAACCCCATGAAAAGTTTACTTTTGATCATTCAGTTGGGTAACTTTCAAAATTTCATTTGAATGCTTTAATATACAGAGGTAGACCACTTTTGGCATGCTATTCTGAATTTTAACCAGTCTTGTCCAAAATAGTGAGTTTGATTATTTCACTAAAACTGTTTTTTAATACCACAAGTAAACTAATAAGTGCTTGCTGATACTACATAGATTTACTTCTTATGATGTAAAGTGTGTAGAAAACAAGTGAAAAAATGCAACTGGGGAAGAATCTTTACCCTGTGTCACATGACGTGTGATTGTGGGGTTGTAGGGCGGCTGATGTGGCTACGGAGGTGAGGAGGCAACGCCCTCCTCGTCTCCTCCAGGCGGACGGGGTTATTAAACCCTACTTTTTCCGCGAGGCTGACGGCATGGAGATCCTGAGGGTAAGTCACCCTGTCACTTAGTCACCCTGTCACTTGGTCACCAAGTCACCCCCTTCACTGAGGCATCTTGTGGCTGTCACATAGTCAATAGGTCACCCTGTTACTTGGTAAACCTGTCACTAGGTCACCCTGTCACTTTGTAAACCTGTCACTAGGTCACCTTGTCACTTACCAACCCTATTACGTGGCCACCCTACCACTTACTCACCCTTGTTTAACAACGTCTTTTAGTAACACTGTCACTCTCTCACTGAGTTACTAGGCCACCCTGTCACTTTGTAAACCTGTCACTAGGTCACCTTGTCACTTACCAACCCTATTACGTGGCCACCCTACCACTTACTCACCCTGTTTAACAACGTCTTTTAGTAACACTGTCACTCTCTCACTGAGTTACTAGGCCACCCTGTCACTTAGTAACCCTGTCACTAATCCTCTGTATCATGAAACCAGGATGCAGATGAGATGGGATTATTGCCACAATAAGTTGTTATTAAAATAGCCTAACTGTAGCAAGATCATCGAGTGTAAACTCTAGCAGGATCATCGAGTGTAAACTGTAGCAAGATCGTCGAGTGTAAACTGTAGCAAGATCGTCGAGTGTAAACTGTAGCAAGATCGTCGAGTGTAAACTGTAGCAAGATCGTCGAGTGTAAACTGTAGCAAGATCGTCGAGTGTAAACTGTAGCAAGATCATCGAGTGTAAACTGTAGCAAGATCATCGAGTGTAAACTGTAGCAAGATCGTTGAGTGTAAACTGTAGCAAGATCATCGAGTGTAAACTGTAGCAAGATCGTTGAGTGTAAACTGTAGCAAAACCGTATAGAGTAAACTGTAGCAAGATCGTCGAGTGTAAACTGTAACAAGATCGTCGAGTGTAAACTGTAGCAAGATCGTCGAGTGTAAACTGTAGCATGATCATCGAGTGTAAACTGTAGCAAGATCATCGAGTGTAAACTGTAGCAAGATCATCGAGTGTAAACTGTAGCATGATCATTGAGTGTAAACTGTAGCATGATCATCGAGTGTAAACTGTAGCATGATCATCGAGTGTAAACTGTAGCAAGACTATCAAGTGTAAACTGTAGCATGATCATCGAATGTAAATTGTAGCAAGATCATTGAGTGTAAATTGTAGTATGATCATCCAGTGTAAACTGTACGATGATCATCCAGTGTAAACTGAATCCAAATAAGGAACGTTATCAGAAACCAATTTTGGCTATTGTATTAGTGCATGCGACAGGATGTGTGCGTGTGTTATTGAGTGTGTGACAGGATGTGTGCGTGTGTTACTGAGTGTGTGACAGGATGTGTGCGTGTGTTATTGAGTGTGTGAGCCACAAGTCAGGCAGCTAAAATCAGACATGGTTTCAACCTGCACTTGTGAATTGTTAAGTTTATTCCAGTCAACAATTGTTTTTACAAAAAGTGAATTCTTAAATTGGTCAATGTGGGGTGTGGATACATTCGAAGCATCTGGTGTTATCATTTGTTAGCTGTTGTACACAGTTTGAGGATAGAAGTGTTTAAGTTGGATGTGTTTTTGTTTTTGTTTTGGGGGGTCTGAAGACTAGGATAGGATCCCTTAACAGTTTGATGCATAAGTTTTAGTCTTTGGTTTCGTCATCTGTTTTCTACTTTTATTTATTTAATGTAGTTTGATGCGTAAATGTTAATCTTTTTTTGGGGGGTCTGACAAATGTTTCGGTGGGGAGGATTAGGATAGATCCCTTAACAGTTTGATGCATACATTTTAATCTTTGGTTTCGTCATCTGTTATTTATTTAATATAGTTTTATGCAAACATTTTAATCTTTGGTTTTGTCATCTGTTTTTTACTGTTATTTATTTAATACAGTTTGATGCATAAATTTTAATCTTTGGTTTTGTCATCTGTTTTCTAGTGTTATTTATTTAATATAGGAATACCAAGACGAAAATGTCGGTCTTCACCCATATTGGGTCCCACAGTGGTACTGGGAATAAATGGATCTGAACAAGGGCCTGTATTGTTTTTATTTGTTGTGGAGTTCATTTAATTTCTGTTACTACTAGCAACCTTAACAGAATGGATCGAATCTGTTGTGTAACGTGACGAAAGGTACTTTTATCTAAATTGTGTATATAAGTTTTAATTTAACATTATGTGTGCGTACATTTGTAGCTAACTTAATGTTTGTTCTGTTCACATTAAACTGTGAAGAAATGCGCTTTTGTTCGAGTTGTGTTGGGGGGATTTGGGTTTTGCGCGCTTTTAGTAATTGTTTACATCTGCATCGTGTTTACGAACCAGTTGTGAAGCAAACTAATTTGGCAAAATATAATTTAGGGTAAATCAATTGGAAGTACTATTGGTGAGTTATGTTCAAAAGATGATATTACTGAACATCTATGAATTTTAGTTTTTGTATGAGCTGTTAGATTTTGTGACGTTATCAATAATAGTAAAGCCAGGAAAAGAAACGAAATGACTGCACCTGAATGCATGCATACGACACCCCATGCTGTAGCATGATCATCCAGTGTAAACTGTACATGATCATCCAATGTAAACTGTACATGATCATCCAGTGTAAACTGTACATGATCATGCAGTGTAAACTGTACCATGATCATCCAGTGTAAACAGTACCATGATCATCCAGTGTAAACTGTACCATGATCATCCAGTGTAAACTGTAGTATGATCATTCAGTGTAAACTGTAATATGATCATCCAGTGTACTGTAATGTGATCACCCATTATAAACTGTTCTTTACAGCTATGCACCAAGGCGGTACTACTTGATATAAAACTAGATTATTCTTAATTATTTTACATGTGTAATATTTACACAAAAATGTGGAATTCCAAAAGAAATTAATCAGTTTATTTAGTGGGTGGAGCTGGTTGTGAGTGTGTCTGTCTGTCTGTCTGTAGTTTGTTGACAAGGGAAAGTTTGCGGAGACTGACACGTATATGGCCCACGTGTATGTGACAAACAACCACAGCAACGTTCTCCTGGTGACAGACAAGTGAGTAGACTCGGGGGGGCCCAAGGGTTAGTTGAGATAGGCACAGTTGTAAATGTTATGATCAAGGAACATTGGGGAGTGGGGCTGGTTAAGTCAGTTGTAAAATTTTATGGTAGCGTCAAAGTACCACTGTCTACAGTAGTTCCCATGAGAAAAACACAGTCATAAGTGTCAGTTTAATACTTCTGAATTATTCCATAAAAACTAGGCAAATAAAAATATCTGTTTTATTAAATTCTGGTAGAATAAAAGTGCCTAAATTAACAAGAACAGGTATTTTGAATGGATTTTTTCACTAATATGTCGGAAATATGAAAATGCCACGACCTTGTATTTCTCTCAGGATGAATGTGTTATTTTGATAATCATCTTTGGGGTCAGCAGAAAATAAAACTCGTTTTACAAGTTCCTATAACAACTTTACCCTATTGAATCTAACAAGGGGATAGTTATATTGAAGTTGTGGAAATGCTGTAGTGAAGCAACCTGTCTATTTGATTACTACTGTTAATAATAAATATGTCAATCACATATATTCATATGAAGACAACTTTGTATTATGTTTGCTAATATGACTGAGGAATGATATTGCAGTTTATATTAACAATTTCAATATGACAGGTGGGCAGCAGGCAACACATGTCAAGTGATGCCCTAAGTCCATTGGACTTTCAGCCCAGAGGACTAAAAATGATTTAAATGGCTGACGTCATCAATACTGCTAAACCTATTGTGCTCTAGTGTCAGTGATCACAGCATTTGGGGGCTGTAGTCTACGTCTAATTGTTTTATCAGTCAGTTGAGTTCTGATACTTAAATTGTACATGGAATATATCAGTGACTTGTAAAAATGATGACATTAGTTGTTGTTTTGATAAATGTAATGTTCATGTTGCAGACGTGTCATGTTCACATCGAAGGGAGACATCTTTGGGCAGTGGGACGTTGACTGGCGCTACATTTGGGATGAGTTGAAGGAGGTCCCAACAGTCGGCCCAAGGGGCGTACAACTTCTCTTGAAGGTACTGCCTCTGTCTGGTGCCTTAAAGACACAGTGTACTTGTCTGCAATAAAATACCAAGCTCAGAAGTTACATTT
Source organism: Ridgeia piscesae (assembly GCA_025642075.2). Classification (NCBI taxonomy): domain Eukaryota; kingdom Metazoa; phylum Annelida; class Polychaeta; order Sabellida; family Siboglinidae; genus Ridgeia; species Ridgeia piscesae. The sequence continues at coordinate 143,846 of JAODUO010000702.1, forward strand.
AATTGTAGAAATAGCCAGCAGTTGAATGGTTTGGAATCCTTCCATGTTACTGTCCTGCAGCAAATATATAACTTTAATCTCATTGGCTGAAAATGGCTTAACATTATTCACTGGATGGGGCAAGAAAAGGACCAGCAATTATTTGACGCTGACTTTGTTGACAAACCTATGGAGTATTTAGCACCATCTAGCTACTGAGTTCTTCAGCATTTCTCACTGTTGACTAGTGAAACTTCAGCAATCTTCTCTGCTAATAATTACTGCCTCAGTCATTAAGTTGAATTGTTGTAAACTGTAGTCGTTTTTTAGTTAAATATCACACATGTTGTTAACAGAATTCAGGCTAATCATAGTATCAAATGAAGGTTTTGGTTTTACTTCAGTAACTATATATTGAACATTGTGTTAGAGTCCTTACGTACTTATATGTAGTATATTATGTATGCATTCAGTGCATTTTCTGCAGCGGGGACTGATTTGTCTGTAAAATGTTGTTTGTCGCTTGCAGAAGAAGGAAAAGAAGCTGTTCAAGAGCAGTACCATGGGAAAGTCCATTCCCCTCCCTGACCAGGCTGTTGCCAAGGTAACAGTTGCAGAAACATGTGATTCTGTCTTGGTGAAATCATCTTCTGACGTTTTTTATCTGGTCAAAAAAAGGCAAATATGGTTTAGTCGAAAACACAGCAACCATTCAAGTCTTAAACAAACATGCGTGACTTGACAGATGACTGAAGGCATCTCAGTGCCACCCAAAATGCAATTTTATGGTGTTCCTAGTTTTTCCAAAAAATTTATAATACCTTCTCTAATTTTGTGTTGACACTCTATATCGTAACGCCACTGAAACAAAATCCCAACATTTTCCACCAAAGGACTTCATGGCATCTTGGCCTTTTTTTAATACATGCATTCATCTAGGTGTACAATTTATGAATTTTGGGTTATCCTCTGTTATAAACTGGATCGTGAATGGTAAGAAGACATGTTATGCATTTTGCCAAAATCACAAAATAATTATGCGATTTGACCTAGACACCTACCCCCGGTAATTGGCCTTTGTGTAGAACACTTCCATGTGCCTCAATAACCAGTTTCTTGTGGTGATATTTAACATATTTGTTTACTTTACAAACTGCTTAAATTAGTATTTCATGAAGTGAACATTCGTTCTTGTTTCAGTGGGTTGTTGCCAAGATGAAGGAGGCTATGGAACAGGCAAAGTACACGGGCAATGAAGCGTGACTGCTATAATTGACACCTGTCAATATAGTATGACACACATTATACATATTCATAACGTCGACGTATTGTGATTGCCTCTACAGAGTCGCAAAGATCATGTTAGTTTGTGCGTGTGTGTATGCTGTACTATTTATGCAGAGGATTAGATGTACTAGTTCAGGACTTCTTATGTCAATCATGTATCTAAGTCTACGCAGAAGTCTAACTCGGCAATGGGATTTTCATAAACTGACGTATTATCCAATCAAACTCGTCCAACCGCATCGAATGTGTTGAAGTCATTCTGGAGTTGCAGACTATACTATGCAAGATAAATAGCTGAGGCAGTTGCTTTGATGTATGCAGACTGAATTCAAGAATACTGCGCTTCTTTTCTATGGCATAGGTGGCCAGGCTGCATTTTATATGATTTTTATATCTTGGTGCTTAATACAGTGTTATTTTTGGAAGCTCTGTTCCAAGACACATGGTTTTGGTATTTGTCGTCACTGGTTATGGTGTGTTTTATTTGGTGTATTTTTCAGTCAGCTGCAGAGTCAATGTCGGCAGACATCAAGTGCAGGAATTAATTTATGCTAGAGTAGTACATGTTAGCTTTGGATGTGTAAGTTAATCTTGTGATGAAACAAAATGGTGTTGGATAAAAACATGCAACAATCAATATGGTCTTCGTGTATTTGTATTATTACATCTATATGTGTAAGTTTCCTGTTCATATTTAGTTTTAAATCATGTTTTGCATATCACATTATATAACATGATTTTTTAATAAAAATAAATCATTTATCACTGCTTGGTAACGAGAAAGGTTAGACCTTGGAGAGATGATTTGGGTGAGTAACTGAGTATGGGCAGAGGATAGCCTCGGTTACCCAGGCTCCGTGAGATGGCAGTTCTTTTAAGCCCCTCAACTCTCCCTGCTAAAAAATTACTATGGTTTACTACAGTAAATTTACTATGGTTTACTACAGTAAAACGCAGTGTTTTTGCGGAATATTTACTACGCTTTACCATAGTAAATACTATGGTTTACCATAGTATATACTATGGTTTACTACAGTAAATACTACATTTTACTATGGTTTACTACAGTGAATACCACAGTTTACTAGGGTAATATAAATTTACTATGGTTTACTATAGTAAATACTACGTGTTACTATTTTATAATAATCCCAATTTTTTTACTTTTTACTATGGAAAATATCAAAATTTTATGGTTTACTATAATAAATATAATTTTACTATGTTTACTACAGTGAATACCAATATTACTATGGTTTACTATGGTTTATAGCAAAATTTTATAGGGTTTACTATAGTAAATATACATTTTACTAGGGTTTTACTAAGTGAATACCAATTTTACTTGGTTTACTATGGTTTATAACAAATTTACTAGGGTTTATATAGTAAATACAATTTTACTATGGTTTATATATTTAAATCACTTTACTATTTTACTAAGTAAATACATATTTTACTATGGTTTATTAATCCATATTTTATATGGTTTACTATGGTGAATATCACAAATTACTAGGGTTTTACTATAGTAAATATAGTTTTACTATTTTACTCAGTATACTGTTTTTTACTACGGTTTACTATGGTGAATATCAAATTTCTTGGTTTACTAAAAGTAAATACTATGCTTTACTATGGTGTACTACAGTGAATACCACATTTTACTATGTTTACTACAGTGAATATCATGATTACCATGGTTTACTACAGCTAGTGAATACCACATTTCATCATAATTTACTATGTTGAATATCACAGTTGTACCACAGTGAATATTATGCATAGTGGGTCATGCCATATAACTAAAATAATCAAACAATGTGTTTATAATATAATGAAAGGCTTTATTAACATGTTAAAAATTCATGAATTACATGGCAGAAATAATATAATTGTGGTTGATTTCTGTCAAGTGGTATTCCATGATGTCTGTATCCATGTAGTTTCATAGATATCACTCCTCAAAGATGTGTCCCACTGCACCTGTGTAATAGAAACATTTGATTTCTTATGTCTGAAACTCTGGTTATCTTACTTGCCAGCATAATGGGTCAGAGGTATTAATGGCCTCTAGTCATAAAAGTGGCAGTAATTAGTGGAATCACCCAATTACTGAGGTCCCCCAATTAAGCAGCCCTTAGAGAGGGCAACTATAACTCAGTGCAGATGTCTGTACTGATTCCTTGGCTGTTAGAAAGTCATGATAAGGAAGATAACACTATACATTTCTGGACTTTCAAAGGCACTTCATTGTGAGAAATTGTGAAGAATGATGCCAAAAGTAAACCCCTAAATTACATTGTACGTTATTCCACTTAGCACCCAAAATTTGTCAATGTATTATACACTTGCATTATAGTCATTTGATAATTATCAAGCTTACCTTTGTAATGCATCTTTTAAGCATCATAAAAAAATATAATACTTTAGTCAATAATTTAAATTACTCATGCTAAGGTATTATTGAACTTCAATTTAAATTAACATGCTTGCTCAATACACATTTACAACATTCACTAAAATTATATTATAATAAATTAAAATTTACAACACTGAATAACATTTCACTCTATCAATCAATCAATAACTTTTTACTCTATTAAATTTCAGTGTTAATTATATTATAACGAAAAGTGAGACAAATTACATGATTAACTGTTAATTAGGTTATTATTCTTGAAGATGAAAAAAATGCTCGGAACAATTTAATGCTACTGTAAAACAGTAATGTAATATAAGCTAGGATTCTTACCTTTGTCTCATAAAATGTACAGGTGTAGAGCATGAAATCCAGATTTAAAAAGATCCACAATTTCATATAGTGCTTGTTGCCAATCCACCTGAATATTTGCAACAACATGGCTTCATTCTTGCCCATGTCCAGTACAGCATTGATAAACCAAATGTCCCGAGATGTGCAGCGACTTGTATACTTGTTACCACAGCACTTCAAAGTCAACATGTCACTAGCACTGCAGGGTAAATATGCACACATGCTTGCTGGGCACATGGGGTTGCACTGAGCTACTGTATTCTGTCTCCAAGCTTGCCTGCCAGGCAATAAATGGGAACCAACTGATCTGATAAGGGCTGGCTTGAGTAAGTTGAGTGGCTACTTAGGATTCTGACAGCAGACCCAAGGGACAACTAATAGATAAGGTCTAGGCAAATTCCTAGCTTTTATTTTCACAAACTGTGTGTGTGTGTGTGTGTGTGTGTGTGTGTGTGTGTGTGTGTGTGTGTGTGTGTGTGTGTATATATACATACATACAGTAGACTATTTGTGAATAACATTAATTATATACATCCATATGTATTTATATAATATATGTGTGTAATAGCTCAATATATATATATATATATATATATATATATATGCATATATGTAATTTAAAGGCATTAAAATAATTAATTAACTTACTTTTGATGTATCATGATTTAGTAAACCATGACACATCAAAAGTAATTATGATTTGTATTATGATTGCAGATGGCACCATCAATGTGATATAGTATTTTTTATTATGGACAACCGGTGGTTAATATTAACTGTGAACATAACAGTTTACGTAGTTTTCCATAGTAAACCATAGTAATATGTGGTTTTATGTAGTAAACCATAGTAAAACATAGTATTTACTATAGTAAACCATACTAAGTTGTGATATTCACTTTTAAAACCCTAGTAAAAAATGGTATTCACTGTAGTAAACCATAGTAAAATGTAGTATTTACTATAGTAAACCATAGTAAATTGTGATATTCACCATAGTAAACCATATAAAATTGGGATTCACTGTAGTAAACCAATAAAACGTAGTATTTACTATAGTAAAATAGTATTTACTATAGTAAACCATAGTAAATTGTGATATTCACCATAGTAAAATAGGGATTACGTAGTAAACCATAGAAAACGTAGTATTTACTATAGTAAACCATAGTAAATTTTATATTCACCATAGTAAACCATAGTAAAATGTGGTATTCACTGTAGTAAAACATAGTATTTACTGTAGTAAACCATAGTATATACTATGATAAACTATAGTATTTACTTTGGTAATGCGTAGTAAATATTCCTAAAAACACACTGCGTTTTACTGTAGTAAACCATAGTAAATTTACTGTAGTAAACCATAGTAAAATTTTTTAGCAGGGATGATAAAAATAGAGTAGGCTTGCGAATGTTAATGGCTTACTATGTTTTCTATTAGTTGTCTGGGCTGAAACCATAACAGATCCGTGGTAGATGCATCTGACAGTTTTGCATAAACAATTTAAAATAAGGCCATAAACAAAAACTGCTTATGTCATAATTAATTTACATTTGTTGTATTATGGTTTACTATATGGTTTAATGTTCATTTATCAAAATGTAGTTAAATATACTCATTTATATCAGTGATATCATGGTTTATAATGCAATTACCATGACTTTACCAGTAACCACAGTATATGTAAAAAATTAGTAAACTATGGTTGACTATAGCTTACTATGGATTTACTACAGTTTACAACATCTTCATGTGAATTTACTATGGTAAAAGCATAGTAAAACGTTTGTTACTGCAGTTTACTATGAATTACTATGGTTTTACTATAACTTACTATGGTTTACTATGTCCACGTACATATTTACTATGGTGAAAGCATGGTAAAATATAATATACTATGGTTTACTATGGTTTACTGTGGTTTACTATGATTTACTATGATTTACTATGAATTTACCATAGTTTACCATATTATCAAATAATGCTCTATTATAAAAACTTCAAAATTAAACTTACATTAACACAAAATACATAGAAATACAAATTTGCAGTTGTTTATAAAAATTGAAATTACAGCAGGATTAACCAGTGCCCGTGAGGTGGCAACATTGTATAGTAATAGATAACGCGGATAAACAACAAAAGCCGACTAAGTAACCAGACTGTCTTCTCGGCATAGTTCGGCAGTCGACCGACCGACCGACATTTGGTTAAGTGAGACTAGGGCAGAGGACAGCACGAGACAGACAGATCTGGAAACAACATGCTGAGACCTCCACCCAACTAGCAGACACTACAGTGGAACAATGATGACGATGATTATAAAAACAACGCCCTGACTATTCGCAGAGCTGCTCTGGTAATAAGCGCGAAAAAATTCTTATTGCCAGAGCAGAAATGGATTGATGGTAATGTGCATGCGCGTCCGGTTGGCGATATGTTTAGCGAACACATGTCGACATAGTTATTGTTTCAGGTACACATGACGCCCTGGTATCGTTTTTTGATTGATTTAGGCGATCGTGGCGCGGAAACTGCGATAAGATCGAACCGCATAGCTGCTCTGGCAATAAGGGCGGAAACAATTCTTATTGCCAGAGCAGAAACCGACGCGCCCCTAGCGGATTTGCAGGGCAAATCTCAGAGCAGTTCTGGCAATAAGGACGGAAAAAATTCTTATTGCCAGAGCAGAAACGGATTGATGGTGATATGCATGCATGTCCGGTTGGCGATATTTTTTTAGCGAACACTTGTCGACATAGTAGTTGGTTCAGATACACATGACGCCCTGGTATCGTTTTTTTTTAACTGATTTAGGCGATCGTGGCGGGAAACTGCGATACGATCGAAATGCAGAGCTGCTCTGGCAATAAGGGCGGAAATAATTCTTATTGCCAGAGCAGAAAACGATGCGCCCCTAGCGGATGTTCAGGGCAAATCTCAAAGCAGCTCTGGCAATAAGGGCGGAAAAAATTATTATTGCCAGAGCAGAAATGGATTGATGGTGATGTGCATGCGCGTCCGGTTGGCGATATGTTTAAGTTATGTATGTATGTATGTATATATGTATGTAGGTATGTATGCATGTGTGTATGTAGGTATGTATGCATGTATGTATTAATGTATATATGTATGTATGCATGTATGTATTATGTATGTATGTATGTATGTATTATGTATGTATGTATGTATGTATGTATGTATGTATGTATGTAGGTATGTATGTATGTATGTATGTAGGTATGTATGTATGTATGTATGTATGTATGCATGCATGTATGTAGGTATGTATGCATGTATGCATGTATGCATGCATGTATGTATGTATGTATGTAGGTATGTATGCATGTATGTATGTATGTATGTATGTATGTATGTATGTATGTATGCATGTAGGCATGTATGTATGTATGTATGTATGTATGTATGTATGTATGTATGTATGTATGTATGTATGTATGTATGTATGTATGTATGTATGCATGTAGGCATGTAGGCATATATGTATGTATTATGTATGTATGTATGTATGTATGTGTGTGTATGTATGTATGTATGTATGCATGTATGTATTATGTATGTAGGTATGTATGTATGCATGTATGTAGGTATGTATGCATGTATGTATGTATGCATGTATGTATGTAGGTATGTATGCATGTATGTATTATGTATGTATGTATGTATGTATGTATGTATGCATGTAGGCATGTATGTATGTATTATGTATGTATGTATGTATGTATGTATGCATGTAGGCATGTAGGCATGTATGTATGTATTATGTATGTATATATGTATGTGTGTGTATGTATGTATGTATGTATGTATGCATGTATGTATTATGTATGTATGTATGTATGTATGTATGTATGTATGTATGTATGTATGCATGTATATATGTATTATGTATGTATGTATGCATGTGTGTGTGTATGTATGTATGTATGTATGTATGTATGCATGTATGTATTATGTATGTATGCATGTATGTATGTATGTATGTATGTATTATGTACGTATGTATGTATGTCGTATGTATGTATGTATGTATGTATGTATGTATGTATGTATGTATGTATGTATGTATAGTGGCTGCCTTTGTAGCAATCCACATCACTCTTTTTATAATCGTTCAAATAAGCCATTCCCTGTAAGATTATGGTAAATGAATAGGAGACAGGATTTCTTCCTGTCTTGCTCTGTTATGTGCAGTGACCTGGTATGCCATACCAGAGTTTCTTTTTAATTATGTTTTACATGTTACGTTTTACGTTCCGAACAACTGATTTATCTTAATAAAAGATTTCATTTTAACACATATCGAGATATCGTAGCGCTAAGTTACATCCACGGGCTCGTTGATCAATCCATGAAAGTTGGGCGCCCGAGGTGTAGGCAATGTACGAGGAAACCGTTAATATTCCCTCCTACATTTGCAACCTCGAATATAAGTAGGCCTACACATTGTCACCACAAAATCAAACGAATCAACAATATTTAATAATAACCAAGGACTGTGCTTTACAAAAATAGCAGTTCTTATGTATGAAGCAGGTGAACGTGACCGATGACAAGTCCTGCATATCTATTCACATTCAACTTAGCCGTTGTCTATCTCTGCGTCGCAATTTTTGGAACGCGTCCACCGATAGACGTCCAACGAATTAGGTTTATTGGCCTAAATAATGTCGGGCATTTGTTTTGGTAGAGCGTGCCCAAAGTGGATGTCTCCCCTGTTGCAAAGTAGACTCACCTCTGGTCGGGACGACACTAGTAGTCGATAGAATAATTCTGTCCGACGGTGCTTCAACACCGATGTTGATGTCCAGTGCGCACACGTGTGGACAGCAGACTTTGGTTGAGTGGGTGTCACATTATCAACGACGAGGTGTCGTGATTGATTTAGGCGATCGTGGCGCGGAAACTGCGATAAGATCGAACCGCATAGCTGCTCTGGCAATAAGGGCGGAAACAATTCTTATTGCCAGAGCAGAAACCGACGCGCCCCTAGCGGATTTGCAGGGCAAATCTCAGAGCAGTTCTGGCAATAAGGACGGAAAAAATTCTTATTGCCAGAGCAGAAACGGATTGATGGTGATATGCATGCATGTCCGGTTGGCGATATTTTTTTAGCGAACACTTGTCGACATAGTAGTTGGTTCAGATACACATGACGCCCTGGTATCGTTTTTTTTTACTGATTTAGGCGATCGTGGCGGGAAACTGCGATACGATCGAAATGCAGAGCTGCTCTGGCAATAAGGGCGGAAATAATTCTTATTGTCAGAGCAGAAAACGATGCGCCCCTAGCGGATGTTCAGGGCAAATCTCAAAGCAGCTCTGGCAATAAGGGCGGAAAAAATTATTATTGCCAGAGCAGAAATGGATTGATGGTGATGTGCATGCGCGTCCGGTTGGCGATATGTTTAGGTTATGTATGTATGTATGTATATATGTATGTAGGTATGTATGCATGTGTGTATGTAGGTATGTATGCATGTATGTATTATGTATGTATGTATATATGTATGTATATATGTATGTATGCATGTATGTATTATGTATGTATGTATGTATGTATGTATGTATGTATGTATGTATGTATGTATGTATGTATGTATGTATGTATGTATGTATGTATGTATGTATGCATGCATGTATGTATGTATGTATGTATGCATGTATGCATGCATGTATGTATGTATGTATGTAGGTATGTATGCATGTATGTATTATGTATGTATGTATGTATGCATGTAGGCATGTATGTATGTATTATGTATGTATGTATGTATGTATGTATGTATGTATGTATGTATGTATGTATGTATGTATGTATGTATGTATGTATGTATGTATGTATGTATGTATGTATGCATGCATGTAGGCATGTAGGCATATATGTATGTATTATGTATGTATGTATGTATGTATGTGTGTGTATGTATGTATGTATGTATGTATGTATGTATGCATGTATGTATTATGTATGTAGGTATGTATGTATGCATGTATGTAGGTATGTATGCATGTATGTATGTATGCATGTATGTATGTAGGTATGTATGCATGTATGTATTATGTATGTATGTATGTATGTATGCATGTAGGCATGTATGTATGTATTATGTATGTATGTATGTATGTATGTATGTATGTATGCATGTAGGCATGTATGTATGTATTATGTATGTATATATGTATGTGTGTGTATGTATGTATGTATGCATGTATGTATGCATGTATGTATTATGTATGTATGTATGTATGTATGCATGTATATATGTATTATGTATGTATGTATGCATGTGTGTGTGTATGTATGTATGTATGTATGTATGCATGTATGTATTATGTATGTATGCATGTATGTATGTATGTATGTATTATGTACGTATGTATGTATGTACGTACGTATGTATGTATGTATGTATGTATGTATGTATGTATGTATAGTGGCTGCCTTTGTAGCAATCCACATCACTCTTTTTATAATCGTTCAAATAAGCCATTCATGTAAGATTATGGCTAAATGAATAGGAGACAGGATTTCTTCCTGTCTTGCTCTGTTATGTGCAGTGACCTGGTATGCCATACCAGAGTTGCTTCTTAAGTTATGTTTTACATGTTACGTTTTACGTTTCGAACAACTGATTTATCTTAATAAAAGATTTCATTTTAACACATATCGAGATATCGTAGCGCTAAGTTACATCCACGGGCTCGTTGATCAATCCATGAAAGTTGGGCGCCCGAGGTGTAGGCAATGTACGAGGAAACCGTTAATATTCCCTCCTACATTTGCAACCTCGAATATAAGTAGGCCTACACGTTGTCACCACAAAATCAACGAATCGAACAATATTTAACAATAACCAAGGACTGTGCTTTACAAAAATAGCAGTTCTTATGTATGAAGCAGGTGAACGTGACCGATGACAAGTCCTGAATATCTGTTCACATTCAACTTAGCCGTTGTCTATCTCTGCGTCGCAATTTTTGGAACGCGTCCACCGATAGACGTCCAACGAATTAGGTTTATTGGCCTAAATAATGTCGGGCATTTGTTTTGGTAGAGCGTGCCCAAAGTGGATGTCTCCCCTGTTGCAAAGTAGACTCACCTCTGGTCGGGACGACACTAGTAGTCGATAGAATAATTCTGTCCGACGGTGCTTCGACACCGAGGTTGATGTCCAGTGCGCACACGTGTGGACAGCAGACTTTGGTTGAGTGGGTGTCACTCTTATCAACGACGAGGTGTCGTCAGGCGCGTGCAGTACACTATGTCAACTAAGTTGACAATTGTTGATTTTTATCTGTAACAATGATTGAATGTAATTTTGTTCATTGAATTGGGGCTGTTCATGTAGACAAGTGACTACTTTACAGACGGATATCATTCTCAGACAGTCACTGTTATTCAAGTACTAACCGCGCTCGCCGTTTCTTGTGTGCAGCGATTGGACGACAACGCGTCTCTTCAACGTGATATGACCGTAGAGATTTGCGTAGCATAGTATGCTATATTTGTTGTCAACCAACAACGTGTTGTAATTCTAGAAAGGAAATTTCACGTAGATTGTTAAAATGATGACTGCGCATAATTGTGAAGCGCCAAAGAGTAATCGTGGGCAGTTTCGCATGAATGAAGACGGAGCAATGCGAACTGTGTTTTCGCTGTCGCGTCGAAACAATGGCTAAAACCGCGCCGAAGTGTCACCGATAGTTTTCTCGTTCTAACATCTCTATTACTTACTTATCGAACTTAAGTTAATTTTTGCATTTCTTTTTACAATGCACACCCTTTATTGTTACATTAGCTTATCAAATGTATACAATATCACTCCATGTGTACCATTAAAGTATTGCGTTATGGTCGTGCCTACCCTGTCCCATGACATGTGCAACACCACGCAAAAACGCTGTAACTTCTACTATATGTACTCGCTGCTTTATGAAAGATCAGTTCATTTTCTACTTAGAAATGCTGGCATGACAGAATTGTCACTCTAAACGACGACGAGGTGTCGTCAGGAGCGTGCAGTACACTGTGTCAACTTAGGTGACAATTGTTGATTTTTATCTTTAACAATGATTGTGTGTAGTTTTGTTCATTGAATTGGAGCTTGGACAAGTGATATCATTGTCAGACCGTCACTCGTATTCAAGAACAAACCGCGCTCGTCGTTTCTTGTCTGCAGTGATCGGATGAGAATCAGCCTCTTCAACGTGATATGACCGTAGAGATTTGTATCGCATAATATGCTATAGTTGTTGTCAACCAACACCGCTTGGGTTTAATAAGTGCTGATTAAATGATCAACTAAATCAACTCATAATTGTCAAGCGTCAAGTGTAATTGTGGGCAGTTGCGAAAGTATACAGACGGGGCAATACGAATCGTGTTTTCGCTGCCGCCTCGCAGCAACGGCTAAACCGCGCCGAAGTTGCAGCGACTGTTTTCTCGTTGTAAATGATCGCTCTCTGTAGCAAAACGTATTACTGCTTCGGTTCTGCTGATAACTATAGCACAAAGGGTTTGAATAAACGTCAGAACGAAATTAACAAGGCCGCTTTTCTCGACGTGCTGACGGGTCAGCTGAACGGCCGCGGTTGGGGTTTCAAGTGAAAGACTCGACCGTGCTGACGTACGTCCAAGAACGAGCTGCACTGACGTACTTCTACGCGAAGCGCCGCGTGCTCGACGCCGGAGTCAGCACGGCGCCTATTCTCGTCTAAACCGACGTATTATCGTAGTTATGTAAGACAAGACACCATCTCCCTGTTGTAGTGTGTGAAGCTATTTGTAGTACACTCAATAAAATTCGTGGCACAACAACACCAAGATGCGTTTTCATGTTTTGTTATATTTTGTATGCTTGAGTATACGAATGTTCTTTTTAAAGAGACACACGTATATTTTATTCTATAAATAATCTACACCCATGCCTATCTACCGTTAACCATCTACAAAATACACACCATGCAAGCACGCTTTTCTCTAAAGCATGCAAAACAACGTCATGCTTTTAAGCCAGTCAAACACACGGCAGTCGTTGTTTACAAAATCCGACCCGAACAGGTTCCCGAAACGTTTTAGCGGCACACCCCGACATCTGTGCATCAGGTAAGCGACGCAGTATGTACCGCAGACGTTAGACAGTCCACGCTGTAGTCTCCGGTCGTTGTACGTCCAGTCATCGCAGTTGCGACGGAGGAAGGCTCGAAAGGTCGCGTGTTGCGGTGGCAGGCCGTATGAATCGAAGTATTCGCCGCGTTGGTTTGTGTCCACATACAGGCATATCCAGTGCTCGCCCGATTCGTCCGCGTCGTCGGTGTTGCATACAAAGGCAGAGGGATAGGTGACGATCTTCTTCGGTAGTTTGTCTTTAGCAACCACGCCGACGACGATATGCTTGGTGTACGGATCAGCCACTAGTAGACGCGCAATATCTTGCGTATCCATCATCAGTAGTCGTACACAACGTTCCTGTTTCTGTCAATTTCCAGCACCGTTTCGAACTCGCCGTACACGACGACGTTCACCGTCTGCGGAAGCGCCGCGGCGAAGTGAACTTCCAGGCGTAGGTTACCTTTACGCACCATGTTGAAGTGACCATCATCCGGGCACAGGTCTGGTGACAAATCGAACCCGAAGAAGGTGTCGCCGTTGCCATAGCCCGCGCGTGTCACGACATTTCCATTGTTTTCGGTAACTTCTGACATAGGCGCCTTCAGCGAAGTTCGGCTGCAGTGGCTTGCTCGGAACCTGTCGACCATCTACGTAGAGAGCGAGGAAGTTTATGTCGTTGTGCTTCGCAGTGAACGGGTTTTTATTGTATGCTCCGTTGTATGCGTCGTTATCGATGAAGCACAATACTACCCGATTCGGCAGCACGCCGAGGTAGACGTTCTCGTGAGTATGAGACATGGTTCCCTGCGGGATGTAGAACACCTTGCAGCCAATTCGTCGTAGCAGATACTTGGCCGTGCCTTTCGTCAACGCTTTGATGTGACCGAACTGTACGGACTGATTCAGTTTGGCCTTGCGCACATGCAGGGATGTCTCGAGCAATTTTACCTTGAAACCAGAGTCGGCGCCGTCAGCCATCAGCGAGAATGCATCCTTGCTTCGTACCAGAAGGAGTTTAACGTCGACCCCGTTCAACAGGTAGCGGTCTTGCATGAATAAGTCCACGTGTACTCGCCCGAGTAGTTCGAATTCGCGGCTCTTACGGATGTATTCGCGTCGCTTTTGCAATCCTTCGTTGTCGGCACCGACCGACTCCATATATCCCGTAGTGTCTTTACGCCACAGACCACACTGGGGCTGCGTATCCTTGGCTTCGGCGCCGTAACTCAAAAGCGTTTCTATGTAGGCGCGGTAGGGATACGTGTTCGTCGACGGCGTCACCAACGTGCCGTTCATCGACACGTCGACTTGACAAAACAGCGAGTGCCGCCAGTTGTTGACCGGAGCCGCTGTGTTGGCACCTTCGAGATCCGCACCGTTCCCCTTCACGCGCGCTCTAACGTACAGTCTGACGCTCGACAGGTCCAGGTAGTCGTCTCCCGACCCCGGTATGCGAAATTCGATGGGACCCCCGCATCGAGAGCCGTCAACGGTTGGTGCTCCACCCATTGACCACTTTCAATACTCGTCTGCGTCGTCGGCACGCTGAATAGGTCCAGTTCGCTCTTTAGACCCTCGCACGATTGCTGGTGCACGAATGCCATTCTTCTAGTTTGTGAATATGTCTGCGGTGGGTGCGCCCCGTTCTTTTCGGTGTCGTTTCGGTGTACTAAACCTCGTCGTCTTTCCCGGTCGTTTTTCGTTTTGACGAGAATTTGGGGTCCTTGATAATACCCGGCCTCGATCCTCGTTCTCGTCGTAGTGATCTCCTCGGTTTCATCGGTATTTCGTAACCCTATGCCGAACCACGCATCCTGCTGTCTCACGTTGTACCAACTGTGCGGGTAGAGTATCTCCACTAGACCGCATTCCCACTGACCTGACAAGTTGAGACGGTAGCGTCGTGATGTAGTGGGTCAGCGTGTTATCGGGGTGCGTGTTCATTGACGCGTTGCTATGCAGCGTCAGGTAAAAATCGGGCGATTCCATCGCGTTTCCTAGAGTTATTCGGGAGAAGATAACCAAGACAGCTACTCAAAAGAGCTGTCCACAAGTTCGAGTCACGACGACCTTGCATGAGATTATATATACTGACTGCGATGACTGTGTACAAGATGACGACTTGGCACAAGAAAACGATTTCCGCTTTCGGGCACTTGTTACCGCAGAGTCGCCAGCGACGCGACGACCCGATGCTCCCAACGTTACTGGTTGCATCCACTTCGTCCATCTCCCGTGTGATGTTCGGAGGTCGTGTTACTACCTTTTATAAGTAGCTTTTATATGCATCTCGTTCGCGCAGCGATTACCCTTTGTACGCCACAACCGCCTTGGCATCGATCCAGGTGTTGAATGAAGCTGGGTAGCCACTCCATTTCACTAGTACTTTGGCGCGCTTCCCCTTCTTCCGACGTTGCTCTACAGCTTCCACGGGATAAAGTTTGTCCTGAGAGACGATAATGTTGTTGCAATTCTTGTTCGTAGAACGTTCCGTCCAGTATCGTTCCAGCGTCGTCGAACGGGTGCGCCTCTCCCACGGTGAAGATTTCTTCACTCCAGCTCGCCATGTAACCTTTCCTGAATCGTTTCTTTGCCTTGCACGCGATCGCCCACTCGCAGTTTCGGCTTGCTTCGACCGGCGTCGCCTCCGTATATCCGCTGCCACATAGTCTCCTGGTTCGATGCATCGACACTCGTCGGAGCCATTCCAATGGTGCGATGATACGTTTTGTTGTACGACCGCACGAACCCGGGCAATGCTTCGGCGTACCGTAACGTCCGGTGCTTCGTGAAGTACCGCCACATATGGGTTTTCAGCGTACGGTTAAAGCGTTCAACGATACTCGCCTTCGTCTCCTCGTTGTTCGTGACGACGAAGTGATGGATACCGTGTGTCTCTAAAAGCTTTTGAAAAGGTCGATTGAGGAACTCCGTACCCTTGTCGGTCTGTAATGCTGTCGGCGTCGTGTTCTCCGTCAGCAAACTCTCGAATGCCGCTACGAGTGTCGCGCCGACTTTATTATTTAACGGAACGCACCATGCCCGTTTCCAAAAAACGTCGATTACCGTCAATAGGAACTTTGTACCGTCGTTGTATTTTTTCAGATTCGCTACGTCGACGAGATCGGCCTGCCACTGCTGGTTTTGACCGCCTACTACGACGCGTCATCGTTTGAAACGACGTCGCACGGGTTTGTGTAGGGTATAGCAACCACCGCTTGGCAGTGCGCTTTGGAACTTCCCCGGTCGCTCGATGTAATGCGTCGACGCCACCATAACTTCCTACACGCTCCGGGTCGAAGTAGACTCGGTCGAGTTTAGTGTCGCGACGTTGTCGTCCCATACATTGTCGTTACGTACCACGACACCCCCTGGGCAGTAGGGCGCCCCCGACTGGTCGCACAGGTTAAACACGAGTGCGACGACGACAACAACCCCAACTGCTAATATTACTGCACCTACTACTGCTCGGACTGACATCATGTCGCCGCGTGTGCGAAGGAGATCGACGAGGGGTGTCGGCGTTCGTTCTCGTCAGCATGTAGTCTCACCGATCCGGGTTACCAATAAACTCCATGGGCGTGTTCAGGTGTCTGAGATGACGCGCAAAGGATTCCCAGCCTACCGGCGAGCTTGCCTTCCTTTTTCGCAGCACGTCGTTCACGAGGTCCACCATGTTACTTCCTCGAATAGGGACACCGTTGTAAACGAACTCCCCGCTTCCGTTCCACTGGGTCGTCGGGTCCGCCTTCAGTTTTTCTACTCACTCACTCTTTTGTCATAGTCTTAGGAGCACTTTCCACGATTTCACTTTCGAGTAGACTCGACACCGCAGGCGACGGATCCACTGTTGTCGGTGGCAGCACTGTCGGAGCTTCTCCGGGTGGATTAACCATAGACACACGTACCGGTTGCTGCCTCCGTTGCTCGTCTATGGTATGTTATCGATCTAACAGCTGATTGTACAGCAACACTTTTTCCCGTTCATGTAAATCGGTGCGATCGAGAATGGTCTTCATGTCAGCGTCCAGCTCAGTTAGGACATGTGTCGTAGTCGTAGTCGGCTGATGCGCTAACAAACTCTCCACCAGTCGCGGGTCTACCAATGCCAACTTTTTGGCGTGCTCCATCTACGCTCCCATAAACTGTCTCAGCAATGGTAGAAGGATCGACCCTGCAAAGCCGACAGGAATCCACCAGTTTGCGGGATATTCCTCTTCTTCGCTGTAGTCGTTTGTTTCGAGGACAACAGTTGTAAATGTTTTCTGTACTTTCGGAGTATTTTTTTCTGACCCTTCGTAAATGTTACGTTCCCTTTCAGAATGTTGTACGCGCACTCGTATAAACTACATATGAGGTCGGCGTCGGCGTTGGCGAAGACGGCGTTTCTCAACTTTATGTTCTTGTTCCGGTTCAACATCTGCAGACACGATATGTGTCTCTTCACGCGTTCCGACATCTCTCTAGTGCAAACTAATGCTATCTGCTTCGTGTCTTATACTCTCGGCACGTACACGTACTGAATGACGTCGTCTGGGAATACTTTCGTGCGCAGGCGCGCAACTTCAGGCGTTTCCTGCTTCAGGTCGATCAGTAGATAGCCATAAGGTGTCGACGTCGCGTCTTTGAAAGCGTCCTGCATATATTTCACTCGACCTGGATACATCTGCTTAGCCAGTAGACCTACCTGGCCGGCGTCTCGAGGACTCTTTAACAATACCATTTACTGAACATTCAAGCTGATGGTGCGGTTTTCCTTCCCTTTCGGAAATAAGTTCTGTAGTAAATACACAACGGATGTGTTACAGTGATGACTCTTTTTCGTAAACATGATGTGACTCGACTGTCCGTTTCCGCCATGAGATTATCTAGGACGACGAGCGGAACGTGTTCGGGTCCGGTAGACCGTCTACGAACTCGACTTCAGGCATAGTTTCGGCCATAGACGCGTATGTCTTTTGCCACTGACCGTAGCACCAGACGATCCTCTCGGGCGGTAAGTCGATTATAGACGAGGCGAAACGCAAGAGTCGGGTGACAAATGTGGTTTTACCGCATCCCGTTCGACCGGCTACAATACATGTAAAAGGATGCTTAAACGACGTGTCCATGTTGGCGAATGACGTGAGCGAAGTGCGTAACCCACTTTTTATCTTCTGCATTCATCACGAACCTCAATCAGTAGCTTTCCGAGTCTGTTTCGACTAGTGACGAATAACCGAGGATCTAGGGTAGTGCGATTTCACGGGAAATACCCGATCCAAGGATCGGTGGAATGTGACGTCATGGCTGGCAAAACCAACATGGGGGGCTTCTGAACACCATATATACCCCCACCAAAGCAATAAAGCTAAGGATTTGCGTGGATGCATACATGTGAATTGCTATAAAAGTTATGCTCGTTTATCCTGTGCTGTACACTAAACTGACTGTGGATTTGCTATTGTGTCATTATCGTAGGCTATCAAACAAT